>OZ025271.1:320000-530000 GCA_964019165.1 Mastigias papua | reverse complement strand
TGCAGAATTTCTTTCAAAATGCGGCAAAATGTGTCCGTTTTTGCAGGACTGGAAGTCTGTATTACATGAGATGTAGTTAGTATTTGTGAGTATGGATTTCTGGATTCTAAAGTCGAAATTCATCTTTCTAGATGGCCAACCGCATATGGATACTGCTGAACTCCGTAAACAGACCAGTACAGATGAGCACCAGAAACAAGCGGATAGTGGTAAGCATGACATACCCGTGGATATTGGTGAGAACTATAAACAGATCGGTCTTGGTGAACAAAGCAAAGAGACTGATATTGGTGAACACCAGAAACAAACCGGCATTCGTGAGTACAACAATGAGATTGGCCTAGGTGAGCAGATCGATATTGCTGAGCGGCATAAACAGATGAATATTGGTGAGCTTAATTGCTTATTGTCATCTCAAATATTTGCCATCTCTTCCATCAAATCTTCTCATTAAGGCCCTACTGCTTTTGGATTTGAGTATATGCGTTCTATGATATTTCATTTCGCTTCATTGTATCTGCAAATGTCCTCTGTAATTTTATCGAACTTACTCATTCCATATTAGATTCCTTTGTTATGTTATTCATATTACCTCATTCTAATAATCCGGTTTCTTTATAATTTTATTTATATTATTATTTATGATTATTTCTATCATAATTTAATGGTTAAGACATAGTACATTCGATTTCCTTCTCGTTATAGTAAATTCCTTTATCTGCTCTATCTTGGATTCAAAACCAGAGACACTTAATTGTATTAATGTTCCTTTAGCTTCATTATATGCTAGATTACAAGAAATGTGCAACGAAGTGTGAGGTTTATGAAAGTTCTCAGAGTTCCCCAACAAACGTGGGGAATTTTTTATTTCCCGGCTGTTCCTCTCGTACATTTAATATGGAAAGTTATGTTGAACTGTTGTTGCACTACATAGTGAGAACTACCCGACAATAAGCTGTTTGGTACTATGGATGGCACGCAGTTGGTTAACCGTTTTTGCAAATAGTTTGCTTTCATGAGTAAAGAAAGACATACCAGATTCAATAGTATTTCAATTCTAGAGGATTTCAGTAGCTCAATATGTTTTACAATATCTCCGCTATCTCTTTATTATTATGGTGCACTGCATTCCATTTATCCCCTCCCAACAGTTTCGCAACTGATCAGGATATTTCAATATTTTTTGGAGTTTTACTAATATTTTTTGCACGTAATCTTTGGCGAACCATTAGCTCATTTGAAAGTCACTTTTCCTCGCTGTTTGCTAAAGTACGCCAAGTCATTCAATTAATTCTGTTTGGGGGTTTGGCAACTTTGATACAAAAAGTGTCAACGTCGGATAAACAGTACTTCATGCTGAATGAATTTAGATTGAATGAGTGTCGTTCAATTTGGTATTGCTAGTTTGAGAAGCAAATCCTCAAATTGAGATTTAAACCAAATGCATATAATTTTTTAAAATGTTCATTCTTTATAAACTAATATCTTCTATTCACTATTTTCCTATTTGATCATGTGTCATTCAGAGTAACTGTTTCATACATGTGTTTTTATCAAATCATTGTTTACCCTCATTATCTATCATATTTGTCTTTTATCCTTAGCAAATCTAAAGGCCAAATACAAAGACTTATATGAAAAACACGAAATCCATTTCGTAGACAGAAAGGGGAGGATTTCGGTGCATGAGGTTAAAGTTACCGACTTTGCAGTTAGGCTGCATATCAGTAACGATTTACCACCAAAGGGTTCATTCAGAGACGAAGCGCAGCATCATATTCAAAATCTGAAGTATTTTACTGGCGATAATGTTGAATTATCCGAGTTGATCGACCATGATAACCGTGTTACGTTCATACGCGGTATAGCAGGTATGGGAAAGTCTGTTCTTTCCAAGCAATTGGTTTGTGGATGGGCAAATGATGAGATATACAAAGATTTCAAAGTATGCGTCATGTTTGAGTGTAGAGAGTTAAATTACTTTAAGGCAACTAAAGGAGCCATGCTCAAAGACCATGAAATTGTTTCTGAATTTGTGAAGGAGAAAGTTGGGTGCGATTTAGGAGATGGTCAAGGTGTGTTTTTTGTAGTCGATGGCTTGGATGAGCTCTATGACATAAAGAAAGACAGCTCTGTAATTCAACAACTTGTAAATCGAAAGATCTCCAAGTTTAGCAGGTCGAAAGTAATAATAACAGGAAGGCCTCATGTTGAAAATAAGTTGGAAGGGTATGGAATTGAAACTGGGGGACTACGGAAAGTGGAGATTCTAGGGTTAGATGATGGCCAAATTAATGAATATATTGACAAGTCCAACCCATGTGAAGATCACAGGTCTTATATACGTAAAGCAAAAAAGTCATCAAAGCCTCTTCC
Source organism: Mastigias papua (assembly GCA_964019165.1). Classification (NCBI taxonomy): domain Eukaryota; kingdom Metazoa; phylum Cnidaria; class Scyphozoa; order Rhizostomeae; family Mastigiidae; genus Mastigias; species Mastigias papua. Next base: position 527,624 of record OZ025271.1, on the reverse strand, counting down.
TATTGTCCATGTCCCCCAGTTTTTGAATACCTTCTGCTGTATCGCCATTTTGAGGAAGGGTGAAGTTATCAATGATCCTACTGAATTATATTGCTGGACAATGTATTTCTTGCTAAAACAACACGCTGACAAGTCATCTGCCAAGACGACTCTTCCACAGATCTTCCAGGAATATGCTGAGCCATTGAAGGCACTTGGAAAGGTTTGCCACGAACTGCTGGCAAAGAACAAGATCATTTTTGATGGCAGCATTCAATCACTGCTAGGAGGAAATGAGAGAGGGAACAAATTTATTCAAAGCTTGTTCGTCGATGTTTCTGATGATTTAACACAAAAGTACCAATTCAAACATCTGTCACTGATGGAGTTTCTATCGGCTATTCATATTTGTGGCGTCGACAATCGCATTGATATGATGAGGACCAATTTAGAAAATGGCTGGGTTGAGACTGTTTCATTCGTGTGTCGCTTAATTGCGGGAATGTCATCATCTGAAATAATACAGGAAACATTGACAAATATCAATAAAGTAACAGAGCTTAATACTAAGCAATTTATGAAGAATGTATTTGATCTTCTGCGCAGGTGCAAGCTGGATGACAAAACGAAACTAAAAAAGTCGCTTGAAATTGCTGTCTTCTTCTTGAACAAAAATTTCAAGGATAAAAAATTTCTCTTGAAACTCCTCGCAGAATTGCGTCATAAGGTATTTGAATCGAATTTCATGGACAGCAAAAATATCATGGATATTTGCGATCACCTTGTGGACGTATGTAGATGTAAGGAAGAAGAAATTCGAAAGGCATTTAAAGATGTTAGGTTTGGTTGGTTTGTTGTTACCGATGTGAGAGTCCTTAGTTGTGCGAAGTATTTTGAAAGTATTGATTTGGTCGAGGTGCGCAACTGCAAGTTAGATTCAAATGGTTTGCGGAAAACTTTGGAGGAAAAGGTGTTTGAGGGGTGTAGAGTTGGGATTGTTGGTTGTGAATTCATAGATGAAGAGAGCTATGTTGGGATAGGACAATCCGTTAGAAGGATAGATAGATTGTTGGTTTCCGGTTGTAGAATCGGTAAAGTGGGTTTTGGTAATTTATGTGAGCTAGGAATATCGAGCGGAAAATTTCAGCTATTAGGGCTAGACATCAATCGTCAATGGTGGGAGGAATTGGCAGATTTGATTGAAAGGAAGAGCAACTTCCCTGGGTTTTGCTTGAAGGATTTGGAAGCAAACAAATGCACTACGGAGATTGATAAAGAGACACAGATGAAGGTAAGAGTGTTAGCTGTAACCCGCAATCTTCTATTGCCATTCGTATGGCACTATATTTATGCATAGAAGAGGATGTGAATGATGTACTGAAATCAGTTCATTTCAATTTCACGACATAAGAATGGGCCAATGTTTTGTAAATGGATACTAGCAATTGACCTAAAACCTCCAAATGGCCTTGAAAGTGGATTAGAAGAATGTAATGTAGATCAGTCAATATGTTCAGAATTCACAATTGGAAATAAATTCTTACAAATGAATTCTCATAAAATATCCCCCTTCTCCACTTAGATACAATAGTTGCCAAAAGTCATGGGACACTTAGCATTTTTGTACTCTGCGCTCATCTCTCATCCCCCTCCTCCCCTTTAACAATGTTGATTTTTGGACGGAGTACATACGATAACGGAAACATTTCACGTGTGCAATAGCGTCAGATGTCTCCTCCATCAATCAACATTGTTTCTGGGGGGAGGGGGTTGCCTGTAAGGTGTAAAATTAAGGAAGTTAAGAGGAATATGGTTTTTTCTACTTTTTTCGTAGGTGACCCAAGGACTTTTGGCGACTATTGTAGGTCCCTATGTACACTCAAAGCCCCGTATAGTAATAATGGCTGAAAGAAGACGACGAGCAAGAGGGGTTTACGCCAATTTTGTCATTAAAATGTGCTTATGCTAATGTTTCAGTGTCATCTTAGAGTGTGCTATAGTATTTTGAAGCATAAAAGAAGTAGCATTGCATTTGTTGTCAAACATAATTATCACAGTGCCCCTTTTGTGCTGAAGTGGGACAGTTGCATACAATAGATTGTAAGATTGATTTTCATTATTTATCCAGATCATCCATTGTGGGGTGAACCTAAAGATCGACGGCATTTGGGTGGTAAGTTATTGAAATTCTCTGTTTATTTGTGTTTCCTTACTGCGTTGTTATCCTTAGTACTTAAATTTTAATCTTCTTTCATAGGATCTCTATTTTGCGATTCTACAAGTATTGCTATTACTTTAATAAACTTTTTATTCATATCGTATCTTATGGCAGCAGTATTAGCATATATTAAAATAGCCATGGGATTTCTAGGTAACAATATTGTCCCCTCAGGCTGTTGACAGAGTAAATTCTTGGAGCAAGTTGATGAAATGTATCAGTGATAAAATGGAATGAAATGTTAATGAAAGAGAAGTAAGACAATAATGTGACTTGGTCAAAAGGCCGTATTACTACAGGGCTATGTCACTATTTGGTTTTGAAACTATGAGGCTGTAGAGCTGTTTAGTTATAGTTGGGTTGTCCAACAGCATTGTTCTATAGCGAAAATTGCCCTAAGTTCCTAAATTAAGTTATACTAAATTACATTATATTATGTTTATTCTACAACTTTATGTTTATCTTACGTATACTACAGTAAAAATGTTCCATTAGAGAGCACTTTTGAAAATGCATGCCTGATGATTATCAGAAGTTTAGTGCATTGAAGTAACGTGCTATCTCACTATCCAGATTTGCATAATCATTGTTCATTCTTCAGCCTGTGTTGAGCTGCCTCCTATATGGCAAGCAATAGGACCACATTGTTGGGTGATGTATTTACCAGATTTGATGAAGAATATGTCACTTCAATGTGCACCTATCTTATGAAATAATTTCCTATCTATTTTCATTCATAGGAACAATGTTCAACAGCACAAAGAGCCTGTGCAGGAGACACTGCTCCTCCGCAAATGCCAGTACGTTGCTGTACTTTATTATTCATAGATTCTAGTTGACAGGTTAAGAACCGAGGTTAATTTGATAGTTTCGATGTTGTTTTTAATCTTTATTGCATCTTATAGGATCCTCATTAAAGTCTGGAATAGCATTGCTAAAGTCAGATCAATACACTCAGCAAAGTGAAATTAGAATGTTATTGATACAGATAAATTAGATAAATTAGAACATGACGTAGATATTTTAATCTCTTAGATTGACCATGATCAACAATCCATGCTCACTCAGTTCTGGACATATGTGCGTACTTCAGTGCATAGGGTATGTTAGACTTTTTCCGTCATCATTCTCAATTATAGCTAGTCTATTTTCAGTTTACTGTATTCGTGCTTCATATTCCTAGGGTAGGCATCTCTTTCATGATTCAAAGCCAAATGTGCTCATCATATTTTTGTGTAAGATTACCAGGTCCGCTGAAAGCCTCTATGGGGTGCAGAGTAAATAGAAATACGGGAGCAATTGATGTGGCCATTACGAAATTTAAAAGTCAGAGAAGAATCCTTTAATAGTTTTAAAATTTGGAACAATCTACGCCCCACCCTTCCCTCTCTGCTTGCTTACATATAAGCGTGTTGTTAAATTCACAAATCATACTATTTGGAAATGATAAAATTATTGATTGACTTCTATTAGTTCAAGTTTTTCCTTCCACTTTCCATGGTAGCGCGGTTTTCCTCTGCTGTAGCGGAACATTCATTAAGTCACTGCTTTTATCGTCATATAATATTGCTGATGTATTGTATCTATCTTTTTCTGTTTTATTAATATATTTTAATATTTATATATATTTCAACTATTTATATTATAGGTTCATCCACATAACTGTATCGTGTCGTGATTGGCTTCATTCAAGGCTTGTATTATAACTACATAGAAAGAAAGACAGCAGATGTTTTTACTAAGTAAGCAGTAAGATTATATCACAACAATATTTGATATTGTATAAATGCTTACATTAAAAAAACTTAAAAAGCCAAATAGAAAAATGACAGAACTAGCTCAATAGAATATTTCTCACATTAAAAGATGCTTTTTTACTTTGATATTCGTGTCATTGCACAGTTACGGTGAAGTTGATGTTTCAAGGAAACCTGGTTAAATCTAGAAGAAGTTTTAAATGAATATTTGGGATCTGGACATGAATACTGGTGTGCCTATCTTTCGCTCATTTGTGCTATATGTTATGTACTACTAATGCCGTGCACTGGACATTAATATGCTTTAGGCCGTCTGTCAGCAGTCTCAATTATTTTGAACTTGGATTTGAAAATGTGAACGCCGTTCAGGAATTTAAGCTGTTACCATATTGCGGGGAAATATTATTGCAATTATCAATTGTGGGTGTTCGACCAAAACCCTGGGATGAGATCGTGTGCCCAGGAATAGTTCACGTGCTGCAAAGTAGAAGAGTCTGATTGGTTTAGCATAAATTAGCATACATCATATGATGCTTTTTACGATGGGAACATGTTTAGACATTATTATGCGTAACATACAGTGTAATTTTATTATGTCTCTTTAACTTTCTATCAGTACATTCTACGTGTTAATTTTTGGAGCAATTTGAGCCTCGATATGGCCATAGCTCTGAGACTTAGTATAAAAGGTTTGTTGTGTATTTAAGTGGTAGAAGCTTGAAAGATTGAAATAAAAACATTTGTGTTATTTCTAGGTCTAACATTTTGTGAAAAAACTAGAATTGTTAGTCTTCAATTTGTAATATATGAACTGACAATATCGACTGATGTTTTTACAGCTACAGAAAAAGAAATTTGTAAATAAGATTGTTGTAGCACAATATTGAACTTTTGAATTTTATATTAGTGCTGAAATTTTTATTATGATTATTTGTCCTAATCTTGTAAATATTTGCAAGATATGATCAATATTTAGAATTCTGTATTTTGTCAATATCATGTTGCTGATTTTTTAAACCGCAGTTTAGTCGCTTTTTTGAACTGTCTCGTTCCTTGTGTTCGCCAAGAGAATGTTCATTGCTGTTGAGCCTGCAGTGAGCAACAATTTAGCAGTTGTGATAGCAGTTGAAAGACTCTTGGTGACGGTGGGAGTTCTGAGGGGAAGCATTGTGGGTCTTTTCTTCTCTATAGTTCAATATGCCGTTGGGTAGTTTGTATGTACTCTTATGACATACGAGGAACCGAGTGATAAGAGAGCGTCTGACTGCTGAGTGGAGCATCAATGATTCGAACCGAACTCTCCGATCATAGTTGGGATGCTCATTGGGGGTTGGAGCTACAGCTGTGTCATCTCATGGCCCCCTTCGTCTATCGGTCCATCTGTATCATTGGAGTCCTGTAATGGTATATAAATGCTTTACAGTGTTTTGAAGGCCCCCATCTATAAATCTTATTTGTACAATATACTCAAATGACAAAAATGCTTTTAGTAAAAGTTTAGTGATGATGTGCCATGACTGGCAGGGGATCTCAGGGGAGCACTATTGAATTTCAACAAAAGAAATCATCCAATGAACAGTGAGCTTCTTTGGCGCGAAAGTGTACAGGGCTGCAAGGTGCAGAAGACCACGTGGTGGCCTAGCCATGGTTGCTCTTTTCAATAAAGTTTAACACTCGCATTGAAGCTATGTACTGGCAAAAAGCAACGGTTATGAAGAATGCTGATTCGCTTGATTTCAAGCATTCAGATATAGTATAGCATTTCTTCAAATTTCCATATTGCATTCCAAATGGACGAATTCTAGCCTCCTGAACTAACCAGGTAAAATTTTCTATGCTTAGTACTAATGCCTAATCTTTATCAGGAAAATCTTATTCGAAGACGAGAAGATATTCCTACTCGGTGAATGTAGACCTATGATAAACAAAATGGTTCTTCATACCGCAAAAGCTCTGATAAGCCCTGGAGGCTTATTATATTTCCTATGTTCTAGAGGGGAGCTGAACAGATATGGGAACTTATTTGAAATTGTGAATATGAGTGAACTGGTTAATACCTGCGAATCAGTTGCAGAACCAGTATTAAATAGATTCAACTCAAGGCTAGAAAAGAGACTGTGAGGTTCAAAACATAACATAACTTAACAACACGACATGACGTAAGCATAGCACTAGCATTACATAGATGCTAGGAGTCTGGTACAGATCAATTCAAATTTCTATTGTTGCTCTTTCTAGAAGATGCTCCTGAAAATATTTTTGCAGTTAAAATACTGAAGTGTAAACTAAAAACAAAGAGGAATAGAGAGGAAACATGCCTCATAAAGATGAAAGTAAACCAAAATAGTTTGGCTATTGAAAAATTAAATTTGTATAGCTATGTTTCCTAGATCATCCCTTTTCCCTTATTATGCAAGTTGCATATATTTTAAAAGTTATTTCTCTGCTTAGTAAATCTAGTATATGCTGAATATCATGGAATAAACTGTTTATTTTCATTTTAACTAAACACACAGACTTTAAATTAGCTATACTGCTTGGCAGTTTGTTCCAAATGTTGGTAGTCCTCACATTGAAAAATATTTTGCAAACATTACTTGTCATCTCTGTTTGCTATCTTGAAATCACTCCCTCTTGACTCATTGGTCTCTTGTGTCTAATATAAGTCTTTAGTACATTAGCAATAATGTGTAAAGTTATATAAGCTTCAGTGAAGTTTCCAGTAGTTTCTGTATTCAAAATTAGTAGATAATAAAACAGTGTGACTATTCATGACCAAACAGTTGTATTCTTTTCAGCATAGTTTTTTTTGGTGTATAATATTGAAGGGGAGGGGGGCACTAGAAGAAAGGAGAGCTTAGTACAAAATCATGTAACATGCTATTAGTGGGGCTTACTGGAGAGTGGGATTTACAAGAGAGTGGGACTAAATAGAGCTTTTATGGTATTTTAGATGCCTTTCAATTTGAGAGTATTGCACTTGAAATTGACCAGATTGGAAAGTTGTTTATTTGCAACTGAATTCTGATATGTTCATTTGGTGTTTGAGCCATAGTTATAAGGGCCTGCTTTTTGCAAAATCTATTTTGGCTACAATCTTAGCTGAAAGTTGCCCCCCCCCCTGTTACTTGAAAAAAGTTTTCAAAGAAACACTACTACCTCTTTCCACTATGGTTAGCTTTTGCACCCAGATGTATCAACCAGTTCAACATCTGGGAGCAACAGCATACTGTAGTCCAGCTTAATACAGTTGCATGAAGTTTTGCCTAAACTTTTTCTCAGCTGCTGGATTTGCAAACTTTCCAATCTGCCTTTAATAGAGGTACAGAAATTCCTTGCTTTTCTGACTTGCCGTGAAATATTACTTGGGTGTCTAACTTTACAAAGGAAGTTATTTTCATTAAACTGGGCTGTATATTCAATTCATCAGCATGAAATGAGAGTTTGGTATATCGGTAGTTTGATCTTGAAACCAAGCACAAAGTGAGCATTTTGGTTTGGTTTTAGTCACATTTAACAATGGTTTCAGTGCCACATATGTGACAATTGAAAAGTGACTTCTTGTGTTGTATTTTTTCATTATATCTATAAAGCTCTTCTTGATCCTGCTCTCTAGCATCCTAAGCAATCCTATGTTGCAAGGAAGTTTTTGAGTGAATATTGCGTCCCATCTGCCATAAAAGCAAATGAGCAGTTATTCCCTTAGAGGGTAGCTTGCTGCAAAGGTTGGTCACCTTTAAGTAAGAGGGCCATGTCATAGTATATCATTTGAAATTAATCAAGTTCACCATCTCATTACAAGCTTCATATATTTGATGCTGAGATGTAGTGTACAACTAACAAGGCAAAGACTTGACATCAATTGATTTTGCAAAAATGAAGAATCTTTATCTAAATATCATGAAGAGCAAAGTTATGTAATAATTTCTCCCATGGAAAGGAAAGCAATTGAGGTTTCACTTCAAATTCTGTATGCAGATCCTATAGAACAATCAGTTTTGAATTTGTTCTCTTCGGGAGGGAAACAGTCATTATTGGATAAAGTTTTCTGTATTTGGTTGTATTTCCTTTTCTATGGGAGTTGCTCATTTAAATACACACAGAGAGATTTAGCTACAAATTATGGTACTCTCTATGAATAAATATTAATTTGCTTCTATTTGTAATTATTGAATATATGCTAAAAATTGATTATCAAATCCACTCTGTAAATTCACAATTTGCAAAATCCAAGTGGCTTTATCCTTAAATTGTGAGGATACATGGAATATATCCTCTGCAAAGGAAATAATTTGTCATGAGACAGAATAGCTATTGTTCTGTGTTTGTCCTCTGAAGCTGTGGTTTGTCACAATTGATATGGAAATACACATAAAGGCATGTGTCCATGGCAGTTAGGCTGTGCAGTGAACTAAACGTTTTTTGCTGAATTTTCTTGTTTGGTTTGTATAGATATGCATTTCAGTTAGTTATTGGTTAATTATGTACTCTGATATTTTACTATACCATACTCTGTGCTGTATTTGCTCATACAAAAGTATGGAAGTTAATCTTGGCTATTCTATACTTGTTCTCTTGCATATTGTTGGTCAGAAGGGTGTATCTCCTAGCTGCTAGTGCCTTTTTAGGTATTGAAGTGTATAGATGCAGTTGATACTAAATTTCATGAAAGTAGTCAAATAGCCAAGGGGACATTTTGATGCAGCTTTAAATGATACTTGAATGTAGTCTGACTCCTCATCATATCATGCAACATTGATCCCAATTGCTCATATAGTTTATGTTAAACTTCTGCAAACACTGCTCAAAAGAACCATGGTTCTCTTGAACATAACAAAACACATGATATATATACCAAAAGTCAATACTAAAACTAAGAGAATAGTAGAAATAGATTAATGAACTCATGCTCCTAAGTCCAGTATAAACAATAGTGTCTATATAAGTGCAAGATAATTTTCAGTGCATCAACATAATCTTAGTATTTCCATTAGTTTTAGGGTTGGCTGACTGTTGTTAAGACTTTCAGATTGAGGTTAAAATTCAATCTCTTATATTGCTCTGTTTTTGTCATATGTTTCAATCCAAATATAAAAAAATACACTTCTTAATATAGAGGTTCTATATAGACATGGTAAATGAAATCGTTGATATGGGTGTAAAAGCCTGCAATCGTTGTTGTCATTTTTTTGGATCAATCTAACTTAAACATAGTTTTGGACAGAGTTGAGGATGTTTACTTTCCAGCCTACTCTGCAGAAATTGAAATCGAGATCACTTTAACGAGAGAAGACCGTGACAATAAATGGGTCACATTAGATCGCTGCATTGTAGCAATCGATTATGAATGAATGTCTGTTATCTCGAAACACTTTGGCAGATAAGCTGTAATGCTCAATGACTACTGTTCTAGCGTATTTATTGTAGTAGGCCATTGTGGCACTACAGCAAGAGAGCTTGTGATTGAAGTTCCATAAGCAGGGTTATCAGTAATGTGTTTTCTGACCCGAATTATCTTAGTAGCATTAATCAATCATGCAAATTGTAGCAGTCAGGTTAGACCTCAATCCTTGTGACAGTTTAGAGTTCTAAATTGTCCTAGTGTGATGATGGTCAACATTCTTGATTTTCTTTCATAGGGTTGATATGTCGAACATGGAGAGAAGCTTCATCTTCTTTGCCCATGGCATGGAATGTGTTCACCTGTTATCTAGAGAGGTGACGAAGTTGAGAGCGTTCACATGCATTGGCGAACTGGCGTGCATTTCGACCGCTGCGTGCATATTCACAGTTGCTTGTAATGACAAAGTTTGGTGGCATGTCGAAGGTTCGTGCATTTTTGAATTTCTGTACTATGATAGAGCATTCTTCTTTACTAAGATATAATTCACATGTGTTCAAGTCTGGGCGTTAACATTACCATTTTTTGGTAGTGCTGTGGCCTTCAACTAACACCATGAATGGTTTGGTTACATTGTTGTACAGTCCTAAATGGTATTGTCTCACTTTTGGTTTTATTAATGACAAAACGGTATTTGTATTAGGAAATTCAGCACAAACGCGATCGATAATTTTATTGCAGTTTCATTTATGCGGATAGCTACCTTTTTGGGTGATTCGTCATCTCCACTGTGTAGGAGAATAAAGTTATATTCTCTTTTCATTATTGGTCGAATGTGCTCGTTGATTGCAAAACTTGTTGCGCTCTGGGCTTGTACCGTGGAAATTGTGCTTCTTTCTCGTTCTTGATTCATTTGCGCAATTTGAAATGTGGTCTCTAATAAGCATATGCATCATTATGTAATGATTTTCGTTGGTCATGCTTTGTGCTTGCACAGTTTGAACTCTCCTTGCCAATCTTCGCTTCGTTCCTATCTCTCACTGCTGTTGTTCTTTCCTCCGTATTTCCTAATTTAACTTTTCATTTGTATAATCTACTGCTTTGCTTTTCGTCCGCATTTTCGTGGTCTTTTCAATCACTTTTTGCTTGTATTGTTTTGTTTCTTTTCATTTATTACTTTTCTATTGTTCTTTATGGGGAGCTTCCTTGCAAAAATACACAGTTTTGTTATGAGAAAATGGTTTATTAGATAGCCTTACTCCGTTGTTCAAAAAGCTAAAAAAGTTCAGTACTGGGTTTCTCAGACCTAGGAAAGTTGATAGACATTTGATATTTAAATTTTCACTCAAACACACAATCTATGTTGCTTAATTTGCATAGATTTGCTACGAATATCCACGTATTCAATGTGTGTAGCATGCGTCTCTTTCAATGTGCATAGCAATGCAATGGTACACAATATTGAATATTCTCGTTAAAAAGCCTTTAGGAAGTTTCTGTACTGAAATCGTAAAAATGAGCAAGGAAAGTTGTCAGTACTGGATAAGAAAACTTTCGTATGAAAGAAAACCGTGTACTGTGTTTGTCAACGGAGCTGCTAGGCCGAAAGAGTACTGATTTACTAATACGCTGCTTGTCCTCTGGGTCTTTCTCTGGAAACGTCAAATGCCTTTCATAAGTTTTTATTTGTTGTGTGTTGTGGCGAAAGAGGCGAAAGAGGTTATTTTGAAAAGCCATTGATACAGGACATCAATTTGTGAAAGGAAATGAGAGAAAGAGCTAATCTGATCCTTCAACATATAATTAGGATAAAATATGTGTTGCAAATATATATCTAATCTGATGTTTATGAGGAATACTGCCTTTTTTTAAATTAACGAAACCGCGTTAAATATGTGCAATATGCTATAAATGTGATCAAGAATCGAAGAAAACTAAGCGAATTTAAGGTACCCTTACTTTATTAAGATTCGCTTACAGTTATTGTTGTGATCTTTGATTAATTCGAGTATGGGAGAGGTGAAGTCAAAAAATATCGCAATTTAATCGAACAGTAACAAAACTATAGTTGATATGATAAGATACCATTACACTACAACCGATATCGTACTGCTGACTTACAAGACTGACTCACTCTACAACTGTCAACGCCTGTTATACTTGAACTGCGCAATACTGCGAAGCACCAATCTAGAGGCGTCTACACTATACAACAATTATCGTCAAAGCGCCAAAATATGGTTATATCATCATATGAGATAAATGAACTAATGCCATGTAGTAATATCCTATAATGTGAGACCACTTTTTTATGCTGGACGGTGAGACAATAAAAAGAGGCCTGAGATTGACGTAGCGTAGAAGCAAGCACAAGTGTAGACTTGACTCGCTTTGTGAAGCTGTATCTGGAAGTTGCCGATTTGTAACTTAGGAAAGTATGTATCCGTAGATAATAGGCCATTAACTGCAGCACCAATATTGGGTGTGTATTATATAGACAATCGTGCCAAAATGTGGCTTGATAATGCAAAAAGTGTTGGGTTTAGTCTGTCAGTGTTGTTTCACTATGTCAGCAGAGTGAAGGGCATTTGACTTTTAAGCCAGATTTCCTTGATAGTGAGGACGGAATGGAGATGTTTGCTTCGATAGATTGTTGAATCAGCTTTATAAAATGGCATTGAAGCCATTTGCTACGGAGATAATGTTTTCTTTCAATAAGTAGATGCCTTGTATTCCAACTTGTTTTCATGTGTCATTTAGTAGATTACTGATGGCTTCAATAAGTAGATGCCTTGTATTCCAACTTGTTTTCATGTGTCATCTAGTAGATTACTGATGGCTTCAATAAGTAGATGCCTTGTATTCCAACTTGTTTTCATGTGTCATTTAGTAGATTACTGATGGCTTCAATAAGTAGATGCCTTGTATTCCAACTTGTTTTCATGTGTCATTTAGTAAATCACTCATGGCTTCTTGAAGTAGAACACCTGGAATGAAAGTATGAATATTGTAGGTTTTATCCGTATGTACGCTATGTCTCTTTATATATGCAATGGCATAATTTGTGCTACAAAAATAGCTTTACCTAACTGACGGCATTGCCTTATCACAATACTCAAGTGGTGTGATTAACAATAAATGAATTCAATTTGTAACAACAAAATCACTCTATTTTCTACAGGATTGTATACCAAAGTTTTTAAGTGACATTTATTCAAATTCAAAATAACTTACCAGTGCATCACAACAGAGTACAGCGCTGAAGGGTAAACATTGATATAAATGAAATGTGTGAAGTACCATGTGAGATTGCAGTTGTAGATGAAAAGCATCAAAAGTAAAAGGGAATAACTTAGAAATATTATTGATAATAATTCCATAAGAAACAGAGAATCTATGGATCAAGAATTTCATCTTTTGCCATGGGGTATAAGTTCAGGAGCCATCCTAAAAGTTCACTAAAGCTCCGTGAAAATTAGATATGGAGTCATTCTTTTTTGAGACCACCTTCTAAGGTGCAATTTGTCGCCTGGAATAATAGAAGAATTTCACAAAGCTAATATAAGAAATATGAATAGTAGGCAGTCCTCAGCTAGTATTCAATAATAAATTTCTAAAAGTTATAGAATTCCAAATAGTTATATATAATCTAGAAAGAAAATGTTATCACATTGTTTTTTCAAAGTGTAGGAAGTCGTTTTATAGTAGGGGTAAACGACCTTATATCGAGAAATGATACGAAGATTGTGTGCCAACTGCTGTCGACTGTGCTCCAAATGAATAAACTTCAGTACTTACTGTTTTTGGAGGTGCAGTTATTCTCGTTCCGTCAATATAGAGCTCCACACCACATTCGAGTATCTATAACACAAAATGAAGATTATAGCTAAAATCTGTAAAGGAGGAAACAACAAAAACATCCCTATTACAATGTCTAATTAGTTAGAAGTAAAAAGTTATTCTAAGTGACATTTTAACCCTATTCTGAATGTGCTTATTTATGAATGCTCAATGAATGGGGGGGGGGGGGAGTGTAAAACTATCCCGGAAGTTGCCTTTTGATAGAGAAATTGTAGGAACTGAGACTTGGCACCGAAGTAGCTCTTTATGAATATTCTCAGAGACCCAAAAGAAGAACCCAAAAATTTGCTTATGTTTTGCTCAATCAGCAATAATGGGCTAATCTCACCAGATTTTTGTGGAAAATATAGTGAAACTTCAAATGATAGTAGATTTTTGTATTCATTGGTGTGTATCGTTATTTATCCCTCATTTCTAAGGCAAGACATGGAAGATTGAATAAATAGGGGCTTTGAGTCCTGTCATTCTTTCATTGATTCCTGTCATTCTTTCATTGATTTCTTTTATTCTTAACTTTTCAGTATGCCTAAATGTGACGAACAGTTTAGGTTCGTTACGAGTTATATTTAGTTCTTTATAGTTAATTCTACAAACAGGCCAAAGTCCAAGATATTGCTGCTGGAAAAATGGACACGTTATGCAAAATATAACAAAATTTGGGCCAAATTACACTAGGAATGCCATTAGGACATTATATGTCTATTATTTTGAAGTTTGAGGTAATTTGTAGCACTTCTATTAAATTCATTTGTTAAGACATTTGATATAAAATCAATCCTGAAGGTACTTCACAAAAATTGCTTTACTCTAGAAGTAGGTACAATTTTTCAATGAAATTTTAAGTAGAAATGCAAAACTAAATCATTTTTAGTGACAGAAATAGACAGTGTTTTTGCCAGCTCTGAGATTTAATTGTTTCCATACAATTTCTTTTGGGGGAAGGGGTATTTTCATCCCCCATTCGGAATAAGATTAAGAAAGGTGAGGGTTAGAAGAGAGTCATTTTAGCATACTGAAGTGTCATATACATGCAATATCAAATATGTAGAGTCGAACGTGATTTTAGAGCTCTTTGCAATACCCGGAACAAGTACCTCTCAAATGTCGTTGTATGTAACAATAAAGACTTGCAAAGTCACTATCTATTATTACGCGAATAATTCAGCACAACAACAGAATCGCGCAGCGTCTCTGTTTATTGGCAACACATCAGCCATCATACTTACAACTAAATTAGTCACAAAATGTCCTGGTAAGCTTTGCTCTTTTTCTATTGTGAAATGAACTTTTATCATCCTCCTCCCCTCAAACAAAGTTGGTTGTTTTGGATTGGTACATACGATGATGGGACGGTTTCACGTGCATGCCAGCTTCAAGCGTCACACAGACGAACCAACATTGCTATAGGGGGAGGGGGTGCGTGTATAAATCTATAATCGTTTGATAGTCTTTAAATACTATTAGACTTTCCTTCATATATTACAACCAAATTGGTTGTATACAACTAAGGGTCTCAGGATTTAAAGATCGCTTGATTATGCACTTGATTGTGCTGATCAATCAATCAATCAATCAATCAATCAATCAATCAATCAATCAATCAATCAATCAATCGATTACTTTCACAATCAGTGCTGATCAACCAGTCACTTTCTTCCATCCTCTTACCAAGATTGACTGCAATGCTTCTTCACTCAACACGGTGTTATTTTCCTCCTTATTGCCTGTGCATATTTCATGCCTGTCCACTTATCCTGACTTATGCTGTTATACCAGGTTGTCCTAGTTCTTCCTCTTCTGCCACACTTTTCCTTCCAGCAACGTACGTTGTAATGTGATGTGCCTTATAAAATTTCCAAAATACACAGTTTCTTTATCTGAATATTTTTGTATATTAATCAACAGTGCTGTTAACTTTGCACTATACCTCCTCGTTCTTAAATGTATATGTCCATGAATTTCCCAGCATTCTCCGGTAGCACCAACTTTAGAAAGATTTTAATCTTCTACACATAAGCTTTGATGTTGGCCATGTTTCTGCTCCATATCGTAATGTAAACAATATGTAACATTGAAGGATGCATTTTCTTGTATCTATTGATATCATTCTGAATATTATTACTTTGCTCATTCTTCAGAAAGTTCTTTTTGCTACACAAATACGTCTTTTTACTTCTTCATCACATTTACCATCTTCTGTCATCAAACGTCTCAGATAAATAAATTTTGCGACGTGTTCTATTTCAGTACCGGCTGTGGTAATGCTGACTTGTGACTTGTGACTTGTGACTTGTGACTTTTGGCCCTACTGATGACCGTTCTTGTTGCCTTTTTGACATTTATTTTTTATTTCTTTATTATATTTGTTTTCGTAATATATGTCGATGAAATGTAGCATTAATTTTTATCAAGAAAAACTAGGGAGTAAAGTATCATAAGCCCCAGGTGTATATATGCATGTGTAGGTCTGTTTACTTTGTTTCCATTACTTTGAAGTTTCCTCTGTTTCCAATAGGCCTGTCGCAATTTGCTTGAACAATTGTCTCTAGAAGCATGTTCCATTCTTTAAGGAGGGTCGTCTTTCAGCAATGGCTGGTTTTCCTTGGGGGCCCTCCAGTTGAAACATTACAATACAAAAGGAAATAAATTTCTAGCAAGTTATGAAATTACATGCATAGTTTAAGATATATAATAGGATATCTAAGAAAATTAGTTTCTGTTCCTCAGTCCCAATTTCAAATGGACTTTTTGAATAGCCTTAATGAAAATGCCGATTTGGCCTCAATACCAAGGCTATTCCATATTTCGGCAGCACGGGAAGATTATATGAAATCATTGACCAGTGTTCGTAAACGTAAATTTACAACGTGCATCCTGGTAAGGATTTGTTGTAGTGTAATAATAGACTTAGACCGTTGGAAACTCCTCTATTTCTGCATGATCTCTGATGCTACTACTGCAGGCATCAAATCTTTGTCGATCGACTTTGAATTGACCTCCAATGTGATGAAGCCTATCAGCAATGGGTCTGATATCGCCAATTGTCACGCAAGGGGTCACAAGTGTTCGTTGAAACAGGGAAAGTCTCGTACAATTGCAGGGACAAAAAGTGGGAATATATAATAATTGGCTGCATTGAAGTACAGAGATTTAAGATGCATTGCAATGTAAATAAACATTTTCGTGTGTTTAATGCTAATGTATTTGTAATATTTCGCCTGTTTTGTTGTAATTTAACATTATTTAGCATAATTTAACATAATTTATTTAACATAATTTAACATTATCATAACTTAGCGTGCAAATTTGATTCACATCACCAAACAAGTCCGAAACATGCGACCTGCATTGCATTTAATTACGTATATTACTGTATAAGAAGTTAGAATACCCCTTAAATTATATTTAGACAAGCAAAAGAATTGAGACCATTGAATTCAAGAATTTACGGTTTCTTATAAAAAGCATTGACGGTATAAAAAATTGTGACGTCTATATCGGAAATGTTTCAATTTCCATTCCATTCTAATTAGCAATTAGGAAATCTTCTTACCCTAAACTGGATATCTTGTTTTATTGTAGGAGTGCAGTCATATATGTGCAACTCTTCAAATTGCAAAGGCCCATTACTCGTTCTCTTTTCCTTCTGAATTGCTTCCACTACATTCCACCACCATTCGTGTTTAATGTTGAGAAACCATAACTGAATTCTGTCACATGATGATATCCCCCACTGAACTGCACTAACGAAACTCTTCTCGTCCCTAAACCTACATCCCGATATCGTCAATCTGACTAATTTCGTTCGTGTTGTGTCCTCCTGACATTCATCACCTTCCAATTTGCAATTTGTAATTGATACCCTATTGCACGATGCGCCATCCATTGCTGATGCGATTTTACTTCGCGCAGCATTCAACTGAATTTTCGTGTCCTTCAATACAATTCCATTAACACGTCCCAAATATTTGACAACTTCTAATTTATCAATGTCATTTACACTGAACCATTTGAGACAAATATTTCTGAATACCGTCTGCAGTTTGGTTTTGTTACATTCGCATATGTCTTTCAAAAATTCATATATCTTATGCAGTTTTCTGCTATCCTCCACACTTGAATCAAGCTCATTACACCTTAATTGCTCGATATTTGATATCATCAAGTGCTTGTCCTTTGTATCTTTATTCAGAAAACAGACCATGATGTCTAGTGATCGTCTGAATTTTGTACTTTCATCTAACCCACAGTCTTTTAAAAGCTGCAGAACATCAGTAAAAAAGATATTTTCATCAACTGTTTCTACTTTTGCAGCATTTTGTAGAAGTTCTCTGATAATCCTACTACGCGCAATTCCTGCAACCAGCTGACAGGCAAAGACAACTGTTTCTATAAAACTTTTCTGTAGGTTGTCTTTAATAATCCATGCGAGCTTTGCTGCTGCAAATATGAAAAGCTGATAGAAACTCCATCAATGTCAGGTGCTGAAACTGATATTTTGTCTCAAAATTATCTGATGCATCTACGAAAAAACTTTCGATGAATTCCTTCTGTTTGCCACTTCCACAAAGAAGCGTTTCAATATCCGTCTGGAGTATGACGATTTTGTTCTCATTCAATAACATATGGGAAACTTTTCCCAGACTTAACAACGCATTTGAATAATCATTAAAGATTTTGGAGATCTGCATTTCCCTTGAACCATGTTTTTCAGCATGTTGCCTAAGCAGCAGATAGATTGTCCAACTGTACAACTCAGCTGCACTGTGAATTGCTTCTCCTTTCAACAACAGCACAATGCAACAGAAAGTATTCAGAAACTGAGGTATGTGCATGATTGGAAAAAAGCCTTCTGATGAATCCTTTGCCATATTCAAATCCACCTTAAAACCCTTGGGAGAGGGGAATCTTCTAGCGTATTCCTGGATTTGCTCATCACTGATTCCTTGGATTTCCACTCTTCTTAAGCCCCCCAGTTCACCATACCCCTCCAATTTGTATTCAATATGGGGTCTGCCGGTTAAAATAAACTTTGAAGTCCCACAGCCGTTGTGATTAAGAAGCTGCGCAATCAAGGAATCACCCGTGTTAATATCATTAAGTTCATCAAGACCATCAACAACAAACATGGCTGCCTCTCCAGTTTCCAAATAGTAATTAAACTTTGCCCTTAGGAATTCCCTCAATTGCTCATGCCTCTTAAGATGGGCTCCCTGATTTGCCACGAAGTAATTTATGTCTCTGCATTCAAACATGATGCAAATTTTGAAGCTGTTGTACATGCTTCCATTTGCCCATCCACATGCCAGTTGTTTCGCAAGAACAGTCTTTCCCATTCCCGCAATGCCACGAACAAACGTTACGCGATTGTCACTGTCCAGTAGTTGAGATAAATCAATGTCGCTATCTGAGAAGCTTTTCAAGTTTTCAAAATGCCGCCTTGCTTCATCTCTGAATGTATCTTGAGATTGTAAATAATGGCTTATCTTCAACTTCACAACAAAGTCACAAATATTGACCTCTTTCAGGACAATTTTATTTTTATCATCAACCATATGAATCTGATGCTTGCGTAGCAGACTTCCATATTTGGCCTTTAATTTATCTTAAAGATAAAGAATTGATTATTGTACTGACTTTACAATATTGAATTGTGCATCTGAATTTACAGGCATTCGAGATGGCGAGAGTTAAAGCAGTTGTCTTAATCTGTAATTCTAGTCGTAATCTAGGATTACAGATTACAATCCTAGGTGGTAAACTAGTAATAGCTGAAGTTAGCTGGACGTTCATTAGATTGCATTAGAAGAAAATGCCATCAAATGCTATCTTTCAAGCGATGTGCATACAACATAGCAGTTGATAGGTCTTAAAGTCCCTGGGTTCTGCTAACGGTAGGAGCTGTTCTCGCTTCCAGAGCAGATGGTTTGTGTAAGACATAGGAGATTTCACTCACCAATATCTTCATCCGTAAATGGCTTTTGCATGTAGGGCTCTAGAAGCAAAGAAACCCAGTTTTTTGCATTCTATGTAAACGATAGAGAATCATAGGTTATTCAAGTTTACCCCAAGAAAAGAAATCTTTGGAAATTTGCTTCTAAACCTATGGTATGTTGTTAATAGCTGTGGAAAGAGTGTCTAATGATACTTCTCCTAGAAGAACAACCACACAGTCATTAACCACCCGTGCTACTTAGTTCCATAACATTATACAGGCATCCTCTTCCTTGAAATGATCATCAATCTTTTCAAAGACAATACTTGATCTATTTGTTGGATAGTTCATTCTATCTGCTGAAGACGCAATTGAACTACACAATTGCTACTGGAATATAGCTAGGAATATGCTAACTTACGGTTTTGAATAAATACTTGCGCGTTGTCTCCAACCACAACCATGCTCTCTCGCAAAACATTCAACGTGGCTGCTTCACAGTTGGCTATAAAACAGATATGAAATATATAAGCTGTGTCTATGGGTAAACACCCGTGCACATCTACTGGGAGGCTCTGATTCTGGAGAGAAAATGCAAATTGAGAGAAAATGCAAAATGAATCTCTTGAATAATCATCAAGTTCTATTATTCTGAGGACTTTATTTATCTTTCAACAATGTAACAAATAATGTCTTCGAATAAAATTAAGGTTAACTTACATATACGTTAGGTTTCGTTTCACAATAGTCACCACACTAAACCTAGAGGCGTTTCGTATCGCCCCATGTACATGGTTCTTACCAAATATGGCAAAATGATGTCCATATATGTATATAAGATTCATTTGCTTACAACAAGAATATATTGCACTCTACTGCCTGCTTGTGAATTGTCTCTTTCAGACAGTTCTATCGTAATAAATCAACAGACATACCGAATTTTACAAACAATATTGCTGTAATTTCTCGTATACAAATGCACTGTTACAAAAAGGTGCAGTTTAATATGCATTTTAGTGAATGCAAAAGGCGTAATGCGGAGTAGAACAGGAGAAAAGAGCAATTGCTGACTTTACTAGCCAATGCACTTAAATGGTGGGATCACTAAAAGGTATGGTGTATCTTTTTTATAAGAAACTGGGATCGGCACCTAGTATTAGAAGTTTCTTAATTTGACGTCATAATTTTAAGTTTCTTACTTAGTTTCTTATTTTCATAACGAGAAATTTCATATAATATTTCTTAGCGGTAAAACGTGCTTTGTTCTCTTGGAAAATGACCAATCTTAAAGGAGCTTCGCTATGTGGCCACAAAGTCTAACAGGAAAACCTCTTTTCCCCTCTTGACATAACGTTCGAAATGGCGTACCATGCTCAAAATAAATTCACTTGACTTTTTTGTGGATATTTTAGTTTCTTAATTGTTCTTTAACAAAGTACTAGAGTTTCTTAATTTTCTACCAGCCTAGTACTCGTTTCGTAAAAACCGGTTTATTATTAAAAATACGTATATCGTATATCTACTTCAGTCAATTTGAGAATAAAGCTTCGTTCTCGTATTTATTCACTAGAGTCGTTCAGATTGCCAGAGGAGTTTTGGAAATGATCTGAGCAACCCAAGTGATCTTTTCGTACAGTGGCTCCCAAGTGACATTTTATAATCTTCTGACACTATATTTTTGTGTTTATTTTTCGTGTGATTTTGCAGTTCACTCTCAGGTAGGCTGAATTGCAGCAGTCAATCTGAGAGTAGTATTCATATAGTCCTTACTATGGCTCAGACCGTTTGACTGTAGCCATTTAGATCGTTTCTATTGCAAGGTGAGTGTTTTCCGTTAACTATACTAACTGAATTAACAAGGACAATGAATATGGAATTCGTGTGTAAGTAAGCGTATTAGAGGGATTTGGCTAATTCTTATTTGGATTTATGTGTGTTCTGGATTCTTTTACGTGGAAGAACTGCTTGTAGTGAAGTATTTGCCGCAGTACTTTCGTTGAAAGCAATGAACAACTATTAGAAGATATCTAATATATATATATATATATATATATATATATATATATATATATATATATATATATATATATATATATATATATATATATATATATATATATATATATATATATATATATATATATGTATATATATATATATATTTACTTATTTATTTATTTATCTATTTATTTATTACATTTCTTCTTTCAGTCAATAAATGACGATGATCTTATGGTCTTGCCCCTAATATCTTACTAATGCGGTCTGGTAAATAATTGTGGAGAGAATCAACGCCCACTAGGCTGATTGCAAATCCTTGTCTCTACCTCTTTTTCTCTATCTACCTGACATTCTTTGGACAGCACTCTGCCCAAATAAGTAATACATGTAAGAAATATAGGCAGCCGGACACCCAGCCTTAATATGCAGAGCAACATGCATCGATAGGAATACAACCAATCGCACTTTCCCTCCATCTTGGGAAATGAACTTCTACATAGTAAAAAGAGAACATACTGATTACGGCCTGTCCTGCCAAATCCATTCTCCTCTTCTTCACTGCTAAAAACGAATACAAATCAAACTCATAAGGTGGCCCAATATATGAAAATTCCAATAACCTAATCATGTATATTTGGTGCTGCCACTATGTTCATCGAATACATAGGGCTACCCCCACAGATTATATACCATTCGATAGCTCTTCATCTGTACCCTCCACTCATATGCAATCCAGTTTCCCCTTATAGAGTTAGTGTGAAAAACAGCAGTAGAGAAATAGTTAGGGTTAGCGTTAGTTATTTCAGGTCTGCCATTATGAACATTGCAGGTAGTTCGTTAATATTCATAATGGCTGACAAGAAGTAACTAACGCTTACCCTTTGCCAACTCCTTAGACTACCCCTTATCCTATTAGATAAATGGGGTAGCATATGAATGTGGAGATGATTAGCTATCGAATGTTGCATAATTTATGGGGGTAGCCCCCTGTAGTCACTGTGAGGTGCAAAAAGCGTATTATGTAGCGCCCAATATTTTATTCATAAGTTTATTTATAAATGCTATACAAAGCCTACTATTTCCTAAAGGAAATCCTAAATATTGCTTAATATTGCTTAATATTGCTTATTATTGCTTGATAATATCCTCCATAATTCCGATGTGGGGCTAAGATACAGTTATCCAAACACTAGAACTGTTAAAATAACCCTGAGAAAGAATTCTTTACCCTCCGACGATGAACTAGTATCCTCCGGCGGGGGCCTAGTATCCTCCGACGGGGAGCTGTAGCTCCCTTCAGCCCTTCCCTGGCGACACCCCTGATAATGTGATGACAAGGATGGGCATTTGAATAAACGTAATGACGTTTAGAAAACGGTATCAAAATGTCAACAATTGCAGACATTAATTTGAAATGGAATCATAAATACCTGTTTGTCCGTATTCCATGCTTTTATGAATATTAGATATTCTGTGATAAAAAGGACGTTGCATACGCTTATAAAATAATGACCAGATTTATTTGTCCTAATGAACGCTTCCCGTTTTTCAAAACCCGTCAGCAAGTCCTGAGGTCATACAGATTTTCATTCACACTTTCATTCGCTTTTCCGAATCACAAATCCACGTGTTTATCCAGCCTGATTGGAACATTGGCCTATGTGAAGCGTTTGAGTCTATGTGTATAAGAATGACAACAACAGCAGCAGAATTCTTGGAAGCGACACCTGTTTATCTTAAACAGAAGTAAGCTTTTAAACCGGAACTCTACCCGCATTTCATCAAAGTGTATTGAAAGAATGACGAATGAAGTTACCATGTTATCTGGTAAACTTGACGTCAGGAAAGACGATTTGACCACGATTCCAAAGATGGATTAAAATACAAAGAAAATATTGAAAGGGACTTGAGGTATAATCGATTTATAATAATGGATAAAACCACAGCTCCAATGATTGACAATTGCTACCCTGTTTCTCTCATTGTTGAAAGAGACGCCAATATTTGGGGAAAGCCCTCATTGAAGAGAATAAAGAAAATGAAAGACATGTATACAATAGGTTCACCTGAGCCGAGTGTAAGTCTTTACTCAGTGATGCCATGAAGTAGGGCTATGAGCCTCTACCACTGTTGTTGAAACAGAGAAACTTTGTGGGTGGTGAGACCCCTTACAGTAAGCTTATGTTAGCTTGTTGAGTTCCTAGCTTTGTAGTATGAACCGACAGTTTACCACATTTTTACGCATGTTTTCCATCAATTACGCGTAGCTGTTGTATCAACTGGCATGAATTTCAATATATATTTATGTATATATAGAAATTCAAAATACACTTTCTTCTGTAGTACACATTCGATCGATTTATTATTTTCACCAGTACTAGCATCTTCACAAATGTTGCAATATATATATATATATATATATATATATATATATATATATATATATATATATATATATATATATATATATATATATATATATATATATATATATATATAGACTCAAATAACTCCAATGATAGAGAAATTTTTAAAGAAATAAATAGACCCTCAAGAAAAAATTTCAACTTTTAAAACTTTTCGGAACATGCCTTCATCAGTTCTTACATTCCCGGTACGTACAGCGCATATATAACGATAAAAACAAAGGAACAGTATCTATTTATCTGTTTCATTGTGTAAAGTGCTCTATTGTTGTAAGTTAATTAGATATTGTTCCTTTGTTTTTATCGTTATTTATGCGCTGTATGTACCGGGAATGTTAGAACTGATGAAGGCTTGTGCCGAAACGCTTTAAAAGTTGAAATTTATATATATATATATATATATATATATATATATATATATATGTATGTATGTATTGCAACATTTATAATTTCGTTGAACAGGTATGCAGATTACAGCAGGGTGTGTAGGAACAGTGTCAGTCTTTAGCTCATAAGAAACGTAGTATGTGTCGAAAGTAATGAATGAATCGACTGACATCACCTATAGGCAAGGCCGTCGTGAAGATGATGCTTCCTTGGGGGGGGGGGGGGGGAGGGTGATGGGCGTGACATAGAAATTTCCCAAGAGATTGAACGTGGCATCGATAACTGGGAGTGATTCTTGATAGTGATGCCGAAACTCTTCAATATGCTTATAATATTGCCAAAAACAGGCTAGATACCTTTTATCGATACCTGTGAAAGTTGCAATATTTGCCGTGCCACATTATTTAGTAAACATAAGGTTTGCAGACAAAAAGATAATTTTTGCACACGAAGTGATTTTCCGGGAGAGAGTGTTACGCCCCAACGCCCCCTCCCTGCTTGCTACTGGCCTATGTATAGGCAAAGGTTGTAATCCAGGAACTCTCTTAATGAGAACAACATAATTAGAGGAAATGGAAAATATTCAGAAAACCAGAAATAGATGACTCTTATATTTGCTTGGTGCTAGGATAGAAAAATCTCTGTATGCATATGAAAATGGGTTTTTATAACATAAAGTAGTTTCATAACTTTGGAGCCATTATGCAGAGTTTAGCATTGAGAAATGCTAATGAATTACTTCACTTAACCTTGGTTGTAAACCTTAACCTCGGTTGTAAACCTTAACTTCGGTTGGAAACCTTAACTGTGGTTGTAAACCTTAACCTCGGTTGTAAGCCTTAACCTCGGTTGTATACCTGATTTGGGGATATTTCTTGCTCAAAGATCCAAGAGTGTGTCCAATGTTGCCTATGGGGTGCTCAGATAGGCAGTAGCATAATTATTCTGAGGAAAAGAGTTCTCCAGTGTGTTTTCTTTCAAATGAAAAAGGCACTCCTCATATGTGCATCTACAGCAGCCATTAGTTAAATTTAAAGCATTAATGATTTGATATACAGAGAAATATATCTGCAAATGGTCGAGTCAGCTGTATAAAAAGGAATTTGCAGCTTTTTGCCACCAAGATACAGATAAATATATCTACAAATGGTTAATGGTTTATTTACTGTAGTAGATGACTTGTTCCAGCATGTTTTCATGCTTCTTTTGGTAGATCACCTATGTTAAGACATTAGTTTATATATATATCAACGTTTATGTTAAGTAAAATACCAGGCAATAACGTTGAATACATAAGGTTTCACCAACATGTAAGATAGAACTCGTGATTCTACCACATGAATAATTGTTTACGGGTACTGTTCAGCAATCTTTTGTTGCATTTTTGTAATGCAAGAATCTTTGATATGAATGACAGAGATAAAAGCAGACCACATTGAAGCTCATGGCATCTATGAGAGGGGTGATGAGAACATTTAAGTTCAGGGAAGCCCTCACAACAATCGGCAAGGAAAGCAGAAAGTTATTTTTAGTTCACCGAAAATAGGAATTAAGTGTCATGTCATACATGGTAGTATGTTCTTTGTTAGAGTTCGTCGTACTTTGAAGCCTTCGAAGTGTGGGGCAACACATATCTGAAAGAACATTTTATGATAGAATCATCATGGCATAAGCTGCCCATACAAAGGTTCACTGAGTTCTATATGACCTAGCTCCATAGCAAAGCATACACGCTGTTGGTTTTTACTTGAAACGTTGAAATAATGTCACAAAGTTTTGCGGTGATATTGAAGGACGTTATTTAAGAGGGCACAACTCGCCTAACCTTTTTTGTCTGGTCTGAGGGCTGAAGATGAAGTGACCAGAAGTGACCATCAACAACAACATCTCTATTACGAAGTAATAGTGTAAGCTTGCAATTGGAAATATCTTGGCTACTGTAGAAATGAACAAATGGAAAGAAGAATGATAATAGTAGATAAGGAAATAGCTAAGACTTACTGCTGATCATCTGGTGGGTAGCTGATCGAATAGATTTTCTAATTTCTCTTAGTAGTAGAAGGCTGCGAGGTAGCTCTTGTGATTTTAATCCAAGCTTGCGGAGGAGCTTTTTAAAGAATATTTTCTTGGTTTGTTAGTTACAAGGTATTCGTAAAAATCGTAAAAAATCCGTAAAAACCGTAAAAAACCGTAAAAACACCGTAAAAACCGTAAAAACACCGTAAAAAACCGTAAAAAACCGTAAAAAACCGTAAAAATTTAATGTTGTAGTTGGAATAGTCTGACCTTCTTTGAAGTTGTCTTATTACTTATCTCGTTGTCAGTCACACCATGATCCTATGGCACAGTTGATCAACTGAAAGTAACGAGTTTTAAATTGATAAGAAGTTCAGTAACTTTTTATCTCATCCTTTAGTTTAGAAGTTTCCATAATAAAATGACTGTATTTAATACACTGCATATGGCTTTCAATGGGGATTGTGACAATCCCCCTTGATGGCGACGTCTGCTTCTTATAGATATTTATAAAACCATAAACAATTTAAATCCATCTTTCATGGCAGATGTATTTGTTGCCAATGTTATGCCCTATAATCTTCGGAGCAGCATTAATCTTGTTTTACCCAAAGCTAGGACAAACCTGTATGGAATTGATACTGTCAGGTTTGTTGGCCAAAAATTATGGCAGAGTGTGCCAAAAGAAATCAAATAGTCCCAAAGATTGGAAATTTCAAAAGGAGTAATATGGCCATACTTCTTGATTGCAGCTGCAAATAATGCAAAAGTTATAATGTAAATTTAGGATTTTTATAAGTTGCCGCATTACTTTTGCTAACTTTAAATAAATTGTTTATTATTATTATATTATTATTAGATATGGCGCCTGCAATCTCACAATGTTCTTGTAACTTGATCGCCAAAGCTCTGTTCCTTTATTTCAATTTAGTGTTAATATCATTTTGGTGTGCTGCGCAATTAATTTCTAATATAATTTGTCCCCATTGAAATTTCGCTCTGTTTTATTCAACCCCCTAACAAGGACTACTTCGTGACTTCCCTAGTTCTAGGTCAAAAGATTTTGGTGGAGGAAGGAAAGCGTTTTGAAAGTACAATGAATCTAATAGTGAAGAATTAGCGCTATGAAAATAGTAAAGAAATGCCCTTCAAAAGAACTGAAGTTATAATAGATGCGAAGAAACCTTAATATCTCTGAGGGAAGATGGAAACATCATATGGGCAAATTTTGCAATTCTTCGAAATAATGACAGCATTTTTGAATTATTAACGATTTTCGCGTTACTTGGACTGTAGGTTTGTTAAATCTTTTCGTTGTTTTGTTTGTACGTAGGCTGGTTAGAACGTACCTTTATCCATCTTATTATAGCGACATGTGAACTCAGCGTGTCATCAAACTCCATATAATGGGGCACATTGGTGGCTATGAAATCGTATTGGGAGACGCCAATGTTTATCTTTGATAAGAATGGAAACGTTGATAGTCATTTCCACCAGTTAGCCATGTAGAATGAGAAAAATTGTGTATGTTACAGAAATTTGCTTTGGATTTGGTTAGGAAATGTGTTTATGTGTGTTCATTGCCCCGTGAAGTAAACCACCTGGACAAAATGTTTTAATAAATGAGCTTTCATCAATATGCTAGGTAAAATGAAGTTTCATCAATATAATAGCTAGAATGCTTCTCGATTTTATCTATGGTATTAGCTCTTTATGAAATTCCAGATTCGAACACATGAATAAATGCTTACTGGTATAGTTCAGCAGTCTTTTGTTTCGTTGTTTTTGTGTTGAACACCCTATTATGAATGACACAGAGACATATTCAAGCCACCCTGAATGCCATGCTAGTTATGTAGATGATCACAAGAGTGTGGTAGAGTAGAGAAGGCATTTGCTGTTTCCATTCGCATCCTGTGTTACACTGTCAAAGCTCTAGCTTGTGTTACTTGCACCTCAGCAAGAATATACTCTTGAATGTTTAAAAACTATGCTTTAAGATTTATTGCCATATACGTTAAAAGAAATTAGCTTAACTCTGAAATCTCTGGGAGCATGTATACCATTTGGAATCCTTTACATTTTCACTGAAGATACGTTGATTTACATATAATTCAACACCGTGCAGAAATCTTTTAGTTCCCTAAGCTGTCAGAAACTCGAAAAACTCAAGTGAATGGATACCGAACCGTATAGGAAATTTCAAAAGCACTGAATGGGCTCTTATTATTTGAGGTTTTTGAATGATCTTTTGACTTTAAATCGTTGAATTAGCTAAGAATTTGTCATGATAATTCTCTGTCTTTTGATGTGAAGATTTGTGTGATGGTGCGCAAATGAAGAAATAAATAAATAAAATTATACAAATGAAATATATTAATTAGATAAATGTATGAATTGATAAAATGGACTTTTGCAATAACTGAATATGACTGTATTCTGACTTTGATTTGCGCATGTTTAATTCCATCTGGTATCCAATCTGTATTTTATCCTCTTAACATATTATTCTATTTCTCAATTGGCATATTCAAATTCTTGAAAGAGAAAATTATCAAGGTATTTTGACATTACCACATAAAAACAGTAAATAGTACACAGGTAAAGATAAAATTTGCAATGCACTCTTTAGTTAGTCCAGTCACAATTTAATTTTTGTCAGAAGATCCAAGCAGACGTGCCAATGGTCTTTGTTGTTGGATTCATGAGTTTAAATTCTGTACTCCTGACATTGGCTTTAAAACCTTCATTTTACCGTCCACTTCTATATTAGGCATCTCTGAAGATCGAAGTAGTTTATATGACCCAGCTCCTTTATTCTTGTTGATTTACTTATTACTCTTTTCATTATAGTGTCCATTCAAAACCATTGAAATAGTATTAAAGTAGCATTCACACTTATGAAAGAAAAGAGTAATAGATGTCGTCTGATTTCTAACATAATCACAGCTTTGTGTTGTTCTAATTGACATATTTAACGTCATATACATACTTTCAATACCTTCAAGTGTCATTTTGCATTTAACCATTCAGCCAAAACACAAGCATTATACAGAGCATTCATATGCAAAGCCGTTTTTCTACATTGCAATAAACACTTAAGAACGGTTTGGTTATAAGTGACGACAATATAATATGTTGGAGGAGTGGTAACCATATGGTTCCTATCATTATCTATTCAAAAAGCATGATACGATCCGACATCTTGCTATACGACACGAGACGATATAGAACATATTGATAAGAACCATGGTCCCTCAATTGTTTATACACAAAGCATGATACGATCTGATACATCACTATACGACACGAGACGACATAGGACAACATTCATACGAACCATAGTGTCCCAATTATCTATACACAAAGCATGATACGATCCGACATCTTGCTATACGACATGAGACGATAGGACAACATTCATAGGAACCCCGGTGCCTCAATTATCTATAGGCAAAGCATGATACGATCCGACACCTTGCTATACGACACGAGACGACATAGGACAACATTCATACGAACCATGGTGCCTTAATTATCTATACACAAAGCATGATACGATCTGATACATCACTATACGACACGAGACGACATAGGACAACATTCATACGAACCATGGTGCCTTAATTATCTATACACAAAGCATGATACGATCCGACACCTCGCTATACGACATGAGACGACGTAGTACACCATTCATTCGAACCTTGGAGTTTCAATCAGCATACCTACACAACGGTTTATATATTGCTAGACAGTAGAAAGACGGATGATTCGTAATCATGTACAATAACCATTGTAGTTTGGTATCTGTCTAGACTAGTCGTCTTCAACAAGTATAAAGTAATTGTATATAGATACATGTATATCATGTACCTTCTGATGTATTGAGAGCAACATGTATTGAGGAATTGTTGAAGCCCACGTGAGGTTATCGTTGTTTTGTTTGGATCTGCTGTAGCGATTCAAAATTAATATCTTACGAAAGTTCCGAAATAAAGCTGCAGAAATTGTAACAAATAGCCAACACGATGTTGGCACCTTTCCTGGGGATCTTTAAGATTTATTCATGCATATTGTAACTTCATTTTCTCTAAAAATTTTACTCTAACTTCACTTTCTTTTCATAGATATTTTGTTACTGTTTTATCATATTAATGTTTACTTGGTTGATTGTTTGTGTTGCTTAATTTATTTTGATTTATTTCTCCTTCTTGCGTGCTAAAGGTCAATTCTAAAAGTCTTGTGAACTGAAATTATTATTCCCTTATGTAATTAGTGAATGAATATCAATGTCCTGCTGGTGCATATCATGCTGCGTTAGGCGTGATTTCTATCATATATATTCATAATGATTGCCTCTGATCATTGGCGTGAAAAAGTTGGCTCTCTCATATATCGCAATCATCTCAAGACCATCATCACCGATCACCGCGACAACTGTGTTTTTTTGTTTATCACCATTTATAGAGACAAAATTTTACCTACGATAGCTTCTTAATTGTTATTTTTTCTTTCCATTGTTATGTCTTTGAATTATCATTCTAAATTATTTTTTGTGCCAAGCTGTGTTTATCTACTTTTTTCGTCTCTAGTAGTTTCTTTTACATTCGATTTGTAATCTATTTTAGATAGTGACGCCTGCTTCAAACAATATTCTTCATTGGAAAAGCTGGTACGATAGGCCGGGATTTTCAAATCTGATGTCAAGAGTGTCAGTGCAGGACAACCACCGCAGAGGACTGATTATTCTCCGAATTCTACTGTCACCATCTGATGGCAGCCTAAAATGGAAGCCTACTTTATCTGATTGCGTCACTTCATTTAGTAAGTTGCCCAAGTTCACTTTCCATTCGATTTCTGTCAGGTTTTATACTGTTTTTTTGTATGGATTGTCTACCTGATCGACTAAGGAAATGTGGCTGATTGAAAGTATCGATACGGAATATGTATTGTATTATTCTTACTGCAAATAACTGCAGTGTTACCTTGTATTCAATGTCCCATTTACAAGGCAGCGTTTCCGCATTGAACCGTACCCACTAAGGTACGGATAGGCTTTGCGTTTACACTGGAACTGATGGAACAGTTCCTGACAGAACTGCTAGCCGTACCCAAAGAGGCCCAGTTAAATTTGGGATTATTTGTTTGCTGTTCTTGATAGATTGTAGAAAAGTAATTATTGAAGAGCTGTGACACCTGCTTAATGTACTGTCAATGAAATTCCAGACGGTCGAATATTTCTAGTCGTAATTGCAGCCTGTAATTGTTTTCATATCATCAGTGTTTATATTGGTACCGATAGCAGTTTTTTTTTTAACTTACACTGCAGTAACGCGACTTATTCATGCATATAGTTGTTAGCGCTGAAGTGCATAAATTGTGCGTAAGCAATCCCAAAAGTTGTATGCTGGGGCCACATCGAAGAATGACAATCTATCTTTTCTCAAGTTGTGGTTTGAAGACTACAAAGGTGAGTTTTCATCTTTTATTCTCAATGTTGTAGCTGTTCTAATTTCCGTCATGTCCATGTTATCAGCACGTGGTTGAATCAGCACTATGAATTCCTTAGAATTTGCAGGGTTCGTACAGACGGGCAAAATTAGGTGAATCGGGAGTTTATTGGGGAATAGTCGAGAGAAATACATTAAATTCAAGAAATATTAGGTAAATTTTCTATGGTCTGTAACAGTATGTAATAATAATAATAATCTACTATATTTATACAGGATAACCTTTTAAGTAAAAATATTACTGCTACCACTAAGGGTCCTGTTAAAATTAAAGCTTGTAAAGTAAAAGGTTAAAATTATGAGAAATCGAAGTTAAAACTAGAAAAATTAACAGGGTTAAAAATTACAATATATACAGAAATCGCTAAAAATCTAAGTTTGTGTCCTTGCTGGATGCTTTAAATCTCAAAAGTGATTTTGCGATTTGCAAGCAATTGGGCAGGATATTAAAAATCTTTGCACCCTTGAATGAGAACGTTTTATGCCCAGTTTCTGTCCTAGCGCGAGGGTGTGTTTTCCAGACTAACTGTGGGAGTTCTCAATTCCCCTAGATGTTTGAGGGTCTTGTACCTGTACGTTTTACATGAAAATATTGATACTTCAATGCAATAATGGCTCTTTGCCAGTGACGTATATGCATGGGCATGCGGGGCAGTGACGCCCCTCCAATAGTTTTTTGATAAATGGTCAGCAAATGTGCAGATAGTTGATGGAATCATAACAATTTCACAAATGCTATGACTGTGGGTTAAAGAAAACAGACATTTTTACTAATATATCGTGGATGACATGGCGATGATAGTAGCCAACAAAATTCGGGAACTGTGGTCAGTTATGATTTTTTGTATCATTAAAGCAATGATCTGTTATATGTTAGTACGACCTGTTAGTATAATCAGGCAAGCTCTTGCAACACTGGGGAGGGGAGTTCTGTCCCTCCCGTTTTTCTAATAAATTTGTAGATCCTCTTTAATTCAATGGTCATTGTAGACTTTTCTTGGGAACACGCTTGAGAGCCATACTGTCTGTCAATCTTTCGTAGGGGAGATACCTCCTTGGCCATTCTAGAGAGTAAGGCTCGCAAATCTTCCCCCTCTTCCCTAATCGAGGCTATCAGCCATCCAGGTATAAATTCGTGGCGCCATCCCCGGTAAGATGCCTTGGTTGGTAAATTATCACTGATGGAAGAACATTTTACTAATAAAACAGCCAAGTTTAGGAATATTTTGACAACAAAAGCACATAATAGTGATATTTAGGTAACATTTATTTATAGATAAGCAACAAAATTCTCAACCGAAAATTTTAGAATGTATTGGAATGAAAAGATACATTTTAGGTAATCGAATCTGTTTGTGAAAATAAATCATGGATTGTGTCACTTTTTATTTACTTTATCTAATTTACTTTATCCTTCCCCTTTATGGAAAGATTGCCCATCAAAACCGAGAAAATTTAATGAGCGCCAAGTCAATTTTAAATGTTGGTTACGAATTAGGCAGGATTTTTGTTGGAATTAAATCGAGATTTATGTTGAGGATGTTCATCAATGTGCTGCCAAAATTACTGAAAAGTTTTCTCAGCCTCGATTCGAACCTATGTCAGCAGCCTCTTAGTTCTTTGAGTAATCCACTTCACCAATCAGGGGTGCAATTTGCAATTGATAGTTTTGCTTTAACTACTGTGTCCTTAATACAGCGATGGTGCATTAAGAAATTATAATGAGTGTCTCATTGCTAGAGAAAGCCCGGAGCGAATACGTGCCGTTTTTGAATCCTGAAACATTTTCTGAGAATCCCGTGTGCCCTGCGGAGGACATGCGGTATCCAATATCTTTAAATCTGCAACTAGTTAATCTATACTATGATTTTATTCGCTGAGCATTCATAACTATTATAGCTGAGGAAAAGTTTAACGTCTATTTCAGTTATATATAACTAGTCTTCAAATATCAACGCTCTTAGAATAGTTGAAGATAAAATAGCTGACATTGATCGGAGGTAAAAACATAAGACATCAATCTAATTCACTATATGATATATAATACATTATAACTAATTGTCATAAAGAAGGTATAAAAATGATAATGCTCAGAGTGTTGTTATTTGCTAATCAGTTGAAGGTAATAATATATATTGTGGTTTTTTATATAATGCTACGAAAATATTAATAATAGTACATGTGTCTGTACAGGATATAACATTTCAACATATACTGCTGTTTTCAGCGTGTGTCCTGATTAACGTAAAGTAAAAATTAAATAAAAACCTAACCTTCCATATAGTCTTAAAGCATAGAGAATAAGATTTGAGGTTGCTTAGCTGAAAAGTTTCTTCATTAGTTTAACGAAGTCATTGAAATTTTCATCTTTCCTTATCTTAGTTGATATTTCATTATATATTTTAGTATCCATGAAATGAAAAGACTTGCGATCATACTCTATTCATGTTTTTAGGAAGCTTAAGCAAACATAAATTGTTCCTTGTTTCTATTTTGTGATATTGAACTTTAAAATATACCTTGTAATTGTCACTGTCTTTAATACATTGGCCTACTTTTCAGATGTTTATAATTTCTTTGTTGCAGAAAAAGTACATTGGATCATCAAGGATAGAGCTTGCCCAACACTTGTTTCCAAGCAACAGCAGGAAACATGAATCTATGCATGAATGCGGCGATAGTGCTTGTGACATCATTCCTTTTGGATAATGCGTATGGCAAAGGCAGTGAAAAAGACAGAGACCGTTGTGAAAAGACGATGAAGGGATTAAACGTTGGTACAGATGACGGCGCATTTTTGAAGTTTTTGACGAGTGTGTTGCTACATTTTATGGTTTTATAGATGAAAATGATGAGAAATGGGTAGAGTCTCCTACTTTTGGTGATGAGTTAAAGGACAAGCATTTTGAAGGCGTAGCCAAAGCTATTGAGAAGTTTTTCATGAAGAGAAGTGGTAAAAATTATGGTAGTAAAAGAACTTGGGAACAGATTTATAAGGCTATGGAATCAAAAGTGATAGGCCCCGGAGGAGACAAAGAAAAATGCAAGAAAATGCTGCGAATTATTGCTGCTCGTCAACTCTATGTCACATATGCATTGAAGGAAGCAGCTGAAAGGAATAAAGGGAATAGTAACTTCCATCTTTGTAGGAAAAAAGCAGGTAGAATCATTATCCCTGAGTACGCTTGCTACCCAGAAAATCCAGGCAGGAAAAGATGCACATCTGATTGGTCTGATTAATCTTAGGTCTGTTCGTCTGATTGGACCGTACGCTGGGAAGATAGTGCCAATATACAATCAACGTTTTAAAAGTAAATTTGGAATGACGTCAGAAGCACTTTTTGACAATAACTTATATGCTTTTAGTTTGGAGTTCGCTTTGCCTGAAATATTTACTACAGATGGTACCTCAGGGAGTAACGCAAAATTGTACATGCAATACTTGGAAAATATCCGGAAGAATAGAAAAAACATTGCTGATTACCAATCACAGAATATCGCCTTAGCTTTTTTATGTTCAGTCAGAATGAAGACTACTTCCTCGAGAAACAAGTTAAAATGTATCTGAGTGATACATCCGTATATAAGAAAAGTATAAAAGAGTGGCTGAATAAGTTAGCAAACTTAAAGAAAAGGAGTTGGAAAGACATAACCGAAGAAAAGAAGATAGAATCGTATGAATTTTATATTGAGGATTCAAATCTACCATGGGAAAAAGAATACAGAGCCAGAATGAATCTGGCAATAGGTGGTGTGTTTGCATCCGAGTCTTACTTTTCAGCAGGCGCGATTCGTGTTGTTGTTGGCTCACAGCAAATGAGAAATGATTTGATAACAAAAAAGCTAACGACAGTTGATCACTGGAATTCCTTCATAGAAAACTTTGGAGATGTACTGAAAGAGTTTGATAGATCTTGCAACCCGAAGTCACAAGTAGGACAAGTAAATACAAACAAAAACATATACAAAGAAGGCACTAAATTTGATACATACAATTGTCTGCTTAAGCTCAGCAAGTATTTGAATCGGGCATTTGTATCGATAGATTTTCTTCTTAATGACAGAGATATCGTAGAAAAGCAGAAAAAGAAAGAAAAAGACAAGAGAAAGAAAGAAATAAAGAGTTAACATATGCTCAAAATAAAGAAGTAAAAGTAGAGGAAGAGGAGAGAAGCGACGAAGAAAGAGAAGAAAAAAAGACCATAGCAAGATTCCAAGCGAATCAAGAGCCTTCTGTTGTAGCTATCATAAATTCATGGATTACTTGCTTCAAAGATAAAGGCAAAGATAAGATCGATGAAGAATACGACTACACATGCGGGAAGACAAATTTAGTGAATGTACGAAGACGAAAAAATTGGGCAAGCTATTTCCTAACCAATGTTTTAGGCTGCAGTGCTGATGGATTGGAATGGCAAAGCAAGTATGTGAAAAGTAAAGCTAAGGGAAAGTGTGTGGGACCCCTAGAAAAGGATCCGAAACCAGGAATGGATGTTGTACTTGATAAGACAAGTTGTATTTCCAAACTGAAGTTCCTGGTTAGAGGGGTCAATAGAATAATGCTATTGTATACAAGTGCAACAAGAGGCAAGCCATTGGATAAATAGAAAGAAAGAGCATAAGAGAGAGGAAATATATGGAAAAGTATCAGACGAATGTTTTAATTTACTGAAGGGTATCTGGTTAACTTAAAGAAGCAGTAAGGACAGAGCTATATTAAATAGGGACAAGTAAAAATGACTTTCCAGTTTGTAGAAGATATATTTATCTATTCTATATTACATATGGCATTATTGTCCTTTAGCTAAACTATCTGTTTTTTCTTTTGTCTATGTTCCTGAAAAGAAGTTTTATAGAAAGTATAAAAGAACACATTTTTTGCGACTATATGTAAATTTCGGTGAGAGGAAACTAACCTGAAAGACTGTTGAAGTCGTGATATGTGTTTACTATAGCCAGAAGAGATGTTTTGATTTCGTTGGAGCACTTTGATATTTGGAATAGCCTAGTATTACTGAGCTAGAAGCGTCCCTCTTTAAGTATGTGTGTGGAGGAGATTGAATTCGCCTGGCCTTGAAAGTTCTACAAGGAAGTGTCATACCATTGACCAATACAAAGAGTGGATCATACAAATAACGAATGAATAATGGACTATGTTTCATGTCAACTTGCCGTTCTACATGGATTTGCTAAGAGCTAGTTACAATCAACTGCACTTCGCACAAGACTTAAATAACGTTTCGAATTTGAGAATCGTTCTAGCTGGAGATCTATGTCTAGAAGTTAGCATTAGGACATTTGTTTGATACTATAAACTAAATTGTTGTTAATCAGGAAGCGTCGAAAGATATTAATTCAATGAGCCGATTGTGGCTATCTCATCTTCATGAGTTTCTGGGCACGTGGCTCTGTGGTAGCCAGAGCAACACTTTTCTGTTCCGAAATTTGCTCTGTATAATGCCAGTCTCGCTAAACGCAGCTTTCTATTCCCCCTCTTAACTTAATGTTTCCCCAGGGGAGCCCCCCTGGTTGAGATACAGGGCTGTAAGATTTTCACTGTTATAGTAATGCCAAAGTACCTATTGCTGAATTGCACATTAAGTGCTGAGCCTACACACCTGAGACTTTCTGTAGTTGTTCTGCCTTCTATTTGAAAATGTGACTGCATCAATCATCAGGAGCTGAATTTACTTCCATGCATTAAGAGCCAAAATTTATCAAAATGAAACAGTTTCGTTTTTGTGTGTTTCACAATTCAAGGAAACAGTCCAAAGTTTATTATTTCTTTGCTATTTATTTATTGTAATTTGTTTGTTATTTCTTTATTATTTTTTTATTATTTGCTTGTTATTTCTTTATTATAATTTGTTTATTATTCCTTTGTTATTTCTTTATTATTATTTGTTTATTATTTGCTTTTTATTTATTTATTATTATTTGTTTATTATTTGCTTTTTATTTCTCTATTATTGTTTGTGTATTATTTCTTCATTATTATTTGTTTTTTATTTCTTTATTATTATTTGTTTATTATTTGTTTTTTTTCTTTATTATTATTTGTGTATTATTTCTTTTTAGTGCTGAATTGCATAAATTGCTTAACTGACTCAGCTGAGACTTTTTAGAATGATAGTACATGGCCTTTGAGAATCTTAAGAAGAAAAATCAACTTTATCACCCTGTAATATGACCCTATTTTGTATCAAACGGAAACTGATTCTTCTTACAAGTTTTACAATTTAGGAAAACAGACTATAGGTTTTTGTTGTCGTATGTTCTTGTAGTTTTTGATTTATTGCTGTACATTGTTACATTATTATTTATTTGTCAATGCTGTATTTTTATTATTTGATTGGCTGCAACGTGAAGTTGATGTTTGAAGAGAAGAATTTGAGGTTGCTAATTCTTACAGCAATTTTTATTTCATCACATCACTCACTTTTGATCTCATCAGATCAATCATGTTTTATTTCATAACATCAGTCAGTTTTGATTTTGATCTCATCAGATCAATCATGTTTTATTTCATAACATCAGTCAGTTTTGATTTCATCAGTTCAATCATTTTGATTTAGTCAAATCAATCATTTTTCAGTTAATCAAATAAATCATTTTTGATTTAATCAGAGCTATGAGTTTTGATTTCGTCAGATCTATCATTTTTTATTTCATCAGATCAGACATTTTTGGGATACTACGATACATTTTCTCGCGAACAACTGTCTATGATCTGACTTTATCTCTGATCATTGTCGTTTACCATTCGGATTGTACCTCCTTAGCTTCTTTGGCAGTTGACTCGAGTGGCATAAATCATATTTCTTCTTCCCCTTTCAGTTTATTCTTTTATGATTTTTTATATACCAAATATCTCACTATTATTCGTCCATCTCTCTCCACCGTTGGTTATTTGATCATCTTTTTGCAATCTATTATTGCCTGTAAACAGAATTGCATGCGTGTATCTTTAATTGTTTACTGGTGGTTTAATAGTGCATATCATCCAATGACGCAGAAAAGTCACCAAACGTCCTTGGGACAACTTGCAATTGTTATATTCTGCAATGAATTTTGCCTTCCCCTCGCCCCTCAAACACATGTGATAATTGGAAAATTTCACGTTCACGCCAAGTGTCTCACAGACGAACTAACATTGCTCTTGGTAGAGGGAATGCGGGTGCGTGTGTGTAGCAACGTTGATAATATGTAAAAGAAAGGGGCTTTTGTCAGTTTTTTGCAAGTTTCACTTTTGGGCGAGTACAGTAATACCTCGCGTATAAGAACCACAATATTTTATGAACCTGTGCCCTAAAGTGTCTCTTATTCTTATACACAGTATACGAAATTGTGACCTTGAATGGTTCAGAAAGAGACTGGGAGTTTTCTTTCTAAAGAAGATGGCCATTCCTGAATACATACTGACAAACACAAACTCTTGTGTTGTGAGCTATGTTTACTAACACGGCATATGAGAACCTTTTACAGCCTATGTTCATGACAGGTTCTACTAAATTGTCATAGTGTTCATCAAGACTATGGAACAATTTCTCTTATGCAATAGGATTTGGTTCATTCTTTTGGTTCATTCTTTTGCACTTAGGCCTTATAACTGCATAGGTTGTTGGGACACTTGAACTTTTGTACCAGTATAGTGTGAAATTTGATGCAAACTCTTTTGTGTTTAT
Organism: Mastigias papua; assembly: GCA_964019165.1. Lineage (NCBI taxonomy): Eukaryota > Metazoa > Cnidaria > Scyphozoa > Rhizostomeae > Mastigiidae > Mastigias > Mastigias papua. The sequence goes on along the minus strand of OZ025271.1, from coordinate 488,505 downwards.
ATTTCTGAGTGCTTTTTAATACTTATGTGTTCTTTTGTGATTTCTTTTTTTATCGTTTCGTTGTTGTTTATTTTAATTCTACTAAACTGAGTATAACCTTTAATTTACTTTATCCACAATATCAACAATTTACTTATCCATGGCAATGGAATCGATATTGAATAGCAGAATTTGATTGCACACCACTGAGATCGATGGTTGGATTTCAAATTATATTTTTATAGAAATATTGAATAGTTAAGTTTGTTATAGGTAGTATTTAGTACCTACTGATTCTACTGCTTACCATAAGCATTGTTCATCTTAATTTCATTGGCATTTTTATTGCTGTGTATTGTTATGATGCATGTACGTCCTTTTAAGTATAAAGTATAACTACTTTTGTCAACGAAAACATTAGTATATCTGTGACTGCTTTGGCGTTGTTTGAGCTGAAACAGGACGCCATTTAATATAATATTATCCTTGCTCCATAATCTCTTGTCGCACTTCAGGACAAAAAGCAACTTTGTGCACTACGTATAAGATCCGGGGTAGTGTTGTCAAAGATCGATATTTCGTAAGGGGTTATTCAAAAAGTACGTAACGAAGGGGGTGGGTGGGTATGTGGCAATTTTGATACAAACTGTTTTGATAAATCTAATGGTTAGGGGTGTTAAATTACTTTTCTTACGTAACACCAGAATTTTAGTGCATTGTTTTCATTTTTTCACTGTTTGATTAATGCTTTCTGAAAGTACTCAAATAAAGAGTCTCAAACCTTGTGGAGCTTGAGTTTTGTATTATCCCCAATCGTTCTTACATTTCATCGATTTTCAGACTTAGTTTATTGGTGTTATAGGAAAGGTTCTTTTAAAAATTGTAAGGATGGTGTTGGGGAGGGGGGATTTTATCCCAGAATGTTAAGTAACACAGAGTGAGTATCAGCTCTAGTGTGACAAACCGTTACATAGGGGGCTGGGGGTCAAAATGATAATTTTTACCGTTACGTGTTGTTTGAATGACCCTTAATGTTATACTCTGATATTCTTACACCATTCTTATTTCAAGAATGAATTTTACAAGCTGAATCTGAATCTAAATGAATCTGAAATCTGAATCTGAATCTAAATGAATCTGAAAAGCTGCATTCACTACAAAGTTTCTGGGGGTATTTTGCTTGGCTGCTTTTGAAGTTAAAGGCAGTTACCCCTTTGATAATAACTTGTGCATCTTTTATGGATTCTTATTGGCAGATTCCAAGTGCCTTGATATCATATGGATTCAAGTTGGAACTTTTCAATGTAATCTTCAGATCGCTTACTCGTTACAATGGGCAGAATCCAGGTGCCTGCATTACATCTAGAATATACTATTGTCCCATTTTAGGAGCCCAAAACTTACCAGTAGATGTGGGAATGCGTAAAACCTCTTTTTGCCTTTTGTCGGTAATTCGCTGTTTCATTCGGTTAAACAATAAGTTGATTCTATAAGACTGAAATAGTTTAATGACAGATTAAAAACTTGCAGGACTTGTTGATGGGACTACAAACATACAGTTAGAAATGCGATTGTAGCAACATATATCTTTGGGGGGATGGGGTTAGATTTCTCTCCTATTTAAAACTATGATGAGAGACATCATCTCTCGGCTTCTGTCGAGAATGAACGAGTAATTTCATGCGAAATTTGTGTGATACTTCTGGGACATCAACTAACTTGGTTTATAAGTTTTATACATCAATGTTGTTAATCACTCTGGTTGATGTTTACAACGTCGATATAGCTAGAAGTATATATTTGTCACAACCCCGCTCCCCACCCCCCTAATATTTTGACAAGAAGAGGAAATTCGGTTTAACTTATAGAACTGCAGAATGTTTATGTTGAATGTCTGGAAAACTTCTTTCACTTCTAAACATGAAGCGAACGATTGTTAATACTTATTTTGAGCCGAAACATTTGAGCATATTTCTTGCTCTTGAGGTTTTATCGATTTGAACTGCATTGCCATATACAACGGTCATTGAGGAGATTCTGTTAAAATGTTTGATACCCCCGAAATTGAAATTATAGATACGCTTCTTGGTGCTACAAAATTTTATGAACTAATTCTGCTGTTTAGAAACTTTTTGACGTCGAGGTTGCAACGAGTGTCAGGTAACTTAACTGCATCTGGCAACTCAGAAATGTATAGTTGCTTAAAATTTCTAGTTAAACGTATTTTGCTGTCCAATTTGGATCATTTTTTCACTGCTTGATAAACTGCTTGTTCCATTTGAACAATTTTGTCTTTCCAAAACACAACACAATGCGGCACCCGTGTAGTGCAGAGTTGAAATCCCAAAGGGGAATGCCATGCTCGCTTCTGCACGTTTTATTCCAAGTTAGTTGTATTCATGGCAAAATAAGCAACTCATGTTTACGGTTTTAGAAACAACACAAGTTTTAAATCAGAAAACCGTTGGCATTCTTGGCAATCACTCATTGGCTGTTGCTATGCTGACCACAAATCGCACCACTTCGTTTGGGAAAATTACAGAGCAGAACAGTGGGCTAGGCCTTGCAGTTTGCTGTGATTGGACTTTTTAAATGCTCGAAGAAGCGTTGGGATGACTGAGAGCAACCCCGAGAGAGACCAGATAGTATATATGTAGCGCACAGTAACGAATGTGTATCAGATCATTCGAATGAACGGCATTGGTGGATGCACTGAGGGGCACTGCCACATCAGCGATGCACGAAGACCAAAAGCTGAAATTTGCATGTAAGTAGCTTATACAACGGTGAATTTGTTTATTTCTTAAGTTTTGCATCTTTTATAGTTTTATCTTGGAACTTTTGTCATCTTTGCCCAGGTTTGTTTGTTCGAATTCGCCAAAGCTTGTCTTTCAGAATCCGTTCTAGAATTTCTTCATTTCGCACAAGTCAATGGTGAACAGCGAGTACTTTCAGGCACCAAGAAGTAGACTCAATTTAAAATTGATTTTGATAAAGCATGTTACTTGTGAAATGCTAGTGTTGCGATCTTTTCCCAACTGTCTCTTCCCCCGCAGCGTTTTTCTCTCTTGTTAAAATTCCATGTTTGATTTCTGAAGTTCAAAGTCAATTTATAGAGAAAGTTGAATTAGTTTACCCTATTTTAATTCCAATTCTGTCATTTCTAGCCGCCTTCACATTGGTGGGAAAAAGTACGTGTGGCAAAATGGAAGATGCCGGAGTAATTTCACCGCGAAAGACAGACGATCTTTGCTTGTCGTGCTTAAAGATTTGAATTAAAATGTAAGTTTTGACCATTTCATCATAGTTCAGAATCTTCCTGCATGTTATGAGTATTTTCTCTGTATTTGTGATGTTTCAAACAGCATCATTCAGGAAGATTTAGAACTGCGATTTCTGGTTTCCTCTGAAACATTTAGCGCTGAGTAAATTGAAAGATTTGGTCTATCGCATTTGATTCTTGATAGCACCTGATTTACTGATTAATTTTATCAATTTGATTTTGAAATCCTTAAAGTACATGATGTTGCAATTATATGAGCAAAGATTTGTGCTTGTTTGTTGTTTTTATCTAGTGGGTCTAATATCTCTGTGTATTGCTCTCCTGCATTCGTTCATTTTGCAAAACGTTCACGCGCCAATTCCTTGCTGTAAGGTTCTTAAGCAGATGCTCCATCCGCCAGTTTCAGAATCTCCTAGTTCAGCATACAATAAAACCTTCTCACATTTCCTACCCCTCCGCTATTTTGTAAGCCAGAAATGGCTGGATATTGTGATAGGTTATTTGCAGACAAAAACTGTTTCCTGAATTGAGCACGAATCATCTTGAAAATAACATGTTTTAAATGGTAATTGTTTGCGAGGCCCCCACTCGAGTTAGATATCATCTTGAAATCAAATAAATTTCTTTAGTTTTGTGTTTAAGAAGCTATGTATAGAATTCTTGAGCTACAGTTACTTGACACTCTAGCAGGGTACGCTTTAGGGGCGGGGGTGCTGATTAAATTTCTCTAATATGCTTTGATATAGTAACGAAGGTATTGTGTAGTAGTAAGCACCCCCTTGATTTTGGAGTGAATTTGCTAACAGACTAGGAAGCTGACAACATGGCTTTAATGTTTGATTTAGAACATTTTACACCAGATGTATTTTAGAAGGTTTTCAAGAACTCTTATTTAATTTTATTAAGCTCTTATCTCCATTTCATTCCGAGAGCAACCCTGCTCAAATTGCATTTTACCAACATTAAAAATTGAAAGGGGCACTCATTCGAAGAAGATCATTGCTCGTCGCATTTGTCCGAATTTTTTGGAGGCGCTGTTCAGGGGGCTTCACTCATTAGAGAGAAGTATTTCTCAAAAGTTGCTTATATTCTGCTGGATATGACCCTTTAAAAGTTGGTCCTCCTCCCCCTAATTCTAATATTGACGTCATCCTATAGAATGCCTAAATTAGATTACATTAAAAAGCCACACATGAGCCGTCTTTACCTCTACAGCATTTCTTTTCATTTTGCATACTCTTGAGTACCTTATAATCATTCCCCCTGTTGCTACTTTTTGAATTAATTCCAACCCCCAACCCATTTATTAATTTGTAAAGATTTTTAAAATGAAATTGGGTTTTCTTGAGGACTGTTTTCATTTAATTAGAGACCAACCAATAATTACACTACAAGTTTAACAGTTATTTAGTAATCTTGTACACTAGAACTATAGTTTCCTTTACCTTGCGTCTTTATCAACAATGCATGCTGAATCAGTCTTCCTAAGTTTTTCTTCATCCATGTGTTATATTTTCACCTCACACATTTGTTTCAACCCCAATTATTACTTTTCGGAGCATTTTCCAATCCCCGCTCAATTATTGCCACCCATGTTTATTCGGTATTCAAGAGTATACCATTAGAACTTTTGTAATTTTGATAATTCTTGCATCAATTATACGTGTGGCTGCGAGTTTGACGCTTAATCATTCGAATGGTCCGCCAGAACTGATGAGTGTTTGAGATGCTTAAAGACCAGTTGCTTATTGATATCCAAGAAACGTCAAGCAATAAATTGTTCAGTTTTGAATGAATTGATACAATTTGCAGTCTATTGTGTTAATTCTGTTTTTATCAGAGTCTGTTTCGCATTATCATACTCTGGTTTAATCAGACTTTTGCTTTGTCGGACTGATTTCTCTTCCCTTTGGATTCATTCCAGCTTATTCAGAGACTCAGGTAACTCGGACATTCGTTAACTTGGACCAATTTCCGGTCTCCTTTGAGAGTCCGACATAGCAGGATTCTACTATACTTTCCGTAGCTACTTATTTGTGTTTTACCTTGGGAATGATTTTTTGCATATTTATGCCGGGTAAAAATTCAGATTGACTGTTTTGCAATTGGCCCTGTGTAAAATACCAAACCAAAATAACTAATTTAGAGGAAAGGAAATACAAATGCATTAAAATATTGCTTACGTTTCTAAGAGACTCTTATATAACTCCCCTATAACTTAAGATCGGAAATAAATAACATGAAATTAAACTAAAAAAGAGTAATAACTCGCATGGCGCCAGTGTATTCCTAAATGCTGGTAGGAAAGGGCGCTTTTTGATTATTATTTAATTTGTTCCAAAGCTTGGCACCACGATGCAAGAAATATTTCTGACCATTGCAGCTTGTCCTCAGTGGAACTTGGAGATCAGTTTAAGTATTTCTAAGCTCTCTTTTGTGGACTTTGGTAAGGTTTTGAAATAGATCACTTACATATTATGGCCCAAGTTCATGCCTGAGTGCCTGGAATGTCATTTGTTCTTTAAATATAATATCCTTTACAGAGGGCCAAGCTAGTTCTTTCGGCATAGATGTGGCAGAATAATCGTAAGGCGTGCTAGCTACGATTCATTTGACTCTGTTTTGCGGCCTTTTTAGGGATTTGATCTTAGTCACCCTGCTGACAAAAGCTAAAATATGGCTCCGCCAAACCTCTCTACATTTTACAGAGAATTTCATTGTTAAGCAACTTTTTAGCATACGTTAGAAAAATTGCAGTTCTAGAAACTTTGAGTTTAATGTCTTTTATTTGGTCATCCCACACAAGGTTATTGTCTATTTGAATTCCAAGGTACTTAACATTGCTATCCAATGTAATATCATCTTATGCATCTTATATGTTTATATATCAATCATCAGTACTTTTTAAGGGACGTGTAACAACAGAATGGAGTGGCCTAAACCCAGACTGTCTATTGCTTAGTAACTTGCCAGCATCCTAATAATCGTAAAGCTGGCTGCATGCAAGCCTTTCAAATGGTCACAGGTAATTGACAAATATCACAGGTAATACAGAAACTGGGCGATAGTTGGAACTTACAGTTTTTGCAACTTACTTGAAAGTAGGGGAAGCCCTAGAAGTTTTCCAATAGTCGGGAAAGGAGAATTTGAATACGATAATGAGAATTTGAATACGATAATGAGAATTTGAATACGATAATGAGAATTTGAATACGATAATGAGAATTTGAATACGATAATGAGAATTTGAATACGATAATGAGAATTTGAATACGATAATGAGTGTGAAATTCTGGCCCAAATTGATTCCTTTGCTAATGGAATTGAAATGACAATTTTAACCTTACGGGTCCTTAAAGCCCATACCCTTATATGTTTGCTATTATTGTATAGTTTAAAATACAGTTGAAAAAATTGTTAGATCTCTTGAGCAACAGTCAGGTTATTTTTTCTGTACGATTCTAATGCTGAAGCTGCACATCGAAAAAGATCTGAATGTTTGACCCATGATTTTCAAGCGAAACTTCACCTTTTTTTGCTCAAATCTAATTTTAAAATAGACTTAGCCAAAAACTAAGAAATTTTTATTGATATTATGTATATCATTAGTTCATTAGTTGTAATGCTTTGTAAGAAATTATGTATTCTTATTAGTGTGTATTCTTTTAAGAAGTAAAAAGTTCTTGAAATTACACTATGCTTTTCGCTAAAACTACTTCATTCAAAGATAGTTTCTGTTTCTTTAGTTTCTGCTAGTATTTATGCAGTGTCATAATTCAATTGTCTTTGTAAATAGGATTGTAAGCTCCATATAGGCCATTAGTGCTTTTGAGTTTATGATGTATACTTTGAGTTTGGTCGTCTTGTGTTACTTCTTGCGACAAGTTTTAATTAGGTAAGATACATTTTCATATCCAAAACATAAAATGTGGAATGAAAAAAGTCTTATCTGCACGCTGATCATGAGGTTGTTGAGTCTCGTGATATGATTCTAGCAACTTAGTGTTGTGGTAACACAGTTCTGTGATGTCATCATTCAGGTTCTACAATGGCAATATCTTGGCTATGTCAGATTGGACTTCTCAGTTTTGTGAATTGTTAACTTCATATTTCTATAAGCTGCAATATTAAATCTGATAGTTGAGAAAGTAGAATTGTTATTAATTTATTTTCAGTGATGTAATTATTCAATGATATGATGCATGATGTAATGTAATGAATTATGTAGTATAATGAATGACGTAATATGTTGAATGACGTAATATGATGAATGACGTAATATGGTATGCTCATGTGATATGGATAAAGACTGGTGAATGAGAACGTCTTTGTCATGAAGAATGATGACATGCCGGTGAAGAAATAGAGAGCTTTTGTCGACTTCTTTCAGGACAGATGTCTCCAAATGGCAAGTACACTTATCTTATTGTTTAGAAGGAAGGAGACAACAACTCTTTATTGTAATGGATTGTTATGTTTCGGAATTTCCAAAGCAAGACGAAGTTTTATTATATTTCCTTTGAAAACACCTCACTCTGTAAGGGTTGTTTACTCCTTCCATGTACAAACGTGGCCTGCGCATTATTACATATACATCTGGATTCTGAAGAAGCGTGGATTCATTTGGAACTAAGAAGACAAGTGACGAAGATGAACTGCGCACGTTGTAAATTAGGATTTGCGAATTTGGTCGCGTTTTACCTTTTTAGGATAACATTTTTTAAGTATTTTCAATGCGTTGCATTTTTGATGCTGTGAAGTCAACTGCTTTGAGTGATGAAACACTAAATGGGATATTTCAGTCAAAAATATCGTGTTTCTTAAGGATTATTTAATGGGTTATACTACCAGCATGATTAGCATATGTTGTTATTCGAGAATTTGTTACGGACGAGCAATCACATTATATGAGGTTCTGCTGATAACTTTACTCTACTGATGGAAAAAGTATGAAAAATGAAAAATTTGTTCTTTGAAATATCAATGTGGAACTTTTAAGATAGTATACCCCATTTGCTGTAATGTTTGGTCGATTAATTTATGTTTGCTCTTTTGATTAAAAGCAGATAATTTTAGACTAAAATTGTCCATTTAACAAGTATTTAAAACTATAAGCTGTAAACTGTTTCAAAGACATTTTGCCACATTACTCTCAATATAACAGAAACGTATTGTTTTTATAAGAATCTAATTCGATCGCAAAACATGTTGCTAGTTGAGAATTTTTCATCCAATTCATAGGCTGTTCTGAGACTGTTGTATCTTTTGCCAAAAAGGAAGGCCAGTAGAAATGCGTTCTTATTTACGAATGCGCACATAGTGTTTTAGTAACATACTACACTGATAAGTTACGAAATACGTTAAATTTTAATGAAATCTACTATGTATTCCGCCAAGTAACATTGGTAGATTATTTAAGTATCAGGAATTCTGAATGCTTGCCTTTATATACTTGAATGGTGTATAACTATTTATGCATATTGCACAGTTTTCCTACTTTCCATCATCACAGAAAGTTTCAGCATTCAATGTTAGGGAATGATAAAGGCAGAATTCTTTACCAATCGTAATATCCTCTACTAAATAAGATCTTTTGTGATTAAAAAACTCCGTCCAAATGAGGTGATATTTGATAATTGTTCAAACACAAATTCAAAATATCAGGAATGTTAAGGTTATGCTTAGAGAGCCTTATTGAGCAAATGTTTGGTCACTTCAGGGAAACATATCGTTCTACTTTCAAGTTATGAATGATCATAAGTGGAATACCGGATTTTTTCAGCATTTCTTAGCAAAATTAATCTTAGTTGGAAGAGATTTGTTTACAATTATTTTCAGTTCTGTTGTATTTGCTTGCTAACCAAGAGTAAAAGTCTTAACTTCAGAATCATCAACATATATCGTTCACTTTTAAACATTTGTACTTTGAATGCATTAGTATATATTTATCGTGACACAATTCTCTGGACACCTCCAACACCGTCAATCACAAACATGACGGAATTACAGTCAAGATAAAGAGGTAGGATTTGTCTTTCTTGTCTTTGTTTCTTATATACAGCATATCACTTAGTATACACTTTATGACAAAAGCTTATTATACACATATCTATAGACATATTTTCAAAAACCGTGTGTGTGTGTGTGTGTGTGTGTGTGTGTGTGTGTGTGTGTGTGTGTGTGTGTGTGTGTGTGTGTGTGTGTGTGTGTGTGTGTGTGTGTGTGTGTGTGTGTGTGTGTGTGTGTGTGTGTGTGTGTGTGGTGTGTGTGTGCTGTGTGTGTGCTGTGTGTGTGCTGTGTGTGTGCTGTGAGTGTGCTGTGAGTGTGCTTGTTAGTGTGCTTGTTAGTGTGCTTGTTAGTGTGCTTGTTAGTGTGCTTGTTAGTGTGCTTGTTAGTGTGCTTGTTAGTGTGCTTGTTAGTGTGCTTGTTAGTGTGCTTTTTAGTTTGCTTTTTAGTTTGCTTTTTAGTTTGCTTTTTAGTTTGCTTTTTAGTTTGCTTTTTAGTTTGCTTTTTAGTTTGCTTTTTAGTTTGCTTTTTAGTTTGCTTTTTAGTTTGCTTTTTAGTTTGCTTTTTAGTTTGCTTTTTAGTTTGCTTTTTAGTTTGCTTTTTAGTTTGCTTTTTAGTTTGCTTTTTAGTTTGCTTTTTAGTTTGCTTTTTAGTTTGCTTTTTAGTTTGCTTTTTAGTTTGCTTTTTAGTTTGCTTTTTAGTTTGCTTTTTAGTTTGCTTTTTAGTTTGCTTTTTAGTTTGCTTTTTAGTTTGCTTTTTAGTTTGCTTTTTAGTTTGCTTTTTAGTTTGCTTTTTAGTTTGCTTTTTAGTTTGCTTTTTAGTTTGCTTTTTAGTTTGCTTTTTAGTTTGCATTTTAGTTTGCATTTTAGTTTGCATTTTAGTTTGCATTTTAGTTTGCTTTTTAGTTTGCTTTTTAGTTTGCTTTTTAGTTTGCTTTTTAGTTTGCTTTTTAGTTTGCTTTTTAGTTTGCTTTTTAGTTTGCTTTTTAGTTTGCTTTTTAGTTTGCTTTTTAGTTTGCTTTTTAGTTTGCTTTTTAGTTTGCTTTTTAGTTTGCTTTTTAGTTTGCTTTTTAGTTTGCTTTTTAGTTTGCTTTTTAGTTTGCTTTTTAGTTTGCTTTTTAGTTTGCTTTTTAGTTTGCTTTTTAGTTTGCATTTTAGTTTGCATTTTAGTTTGCATTTTAGTTTGCTTTTTAGTTTGCATTTTAGTTTGCTTTTTAGTTTGCATTTTAGTTTGCTTTTTAGTTTGCTTTTTAGTTTGCTTTTTAGTTTGCATTTTAGTTTGCTTTTTAGTTTGCTTTTTAGTTTGCTTTTTAGTTTGCTTTTTAGTTTGCTTTTTAGTTTGCATGTTAGTTTGCATGTTAGTTTGCATGTTAGTTTGCATGTTAGTTTGCTTGTTAGTTTGCTTTTTAGTTTGCATTTTAGTTTGCATTTTAGTTTGCATTTTAGTTTGCATTTTAGTTTGCTTTTTAGTTTGCTTTTTAGTTTGCTTTTTAGTTTGCTTTTTAGTTTGCATTGTAGTTTGCTTTTTAGTTTGCTTTTTAGTTTGCATTTTAGTTTGCATTTTAGTTTGCATTTTAGTTTGCTTTTTAGTTTGCTTTTTAGTTTGCTTTTTAGTTTGCTTTTTAGTTTGCTTTTTAGTTTGCATTTTAGTTTGCTTTTTAGTTTGCTTTTTAGTTTGCTTTTTAGTTTGCTTTTTAGTTTGCTTTTTAGTTTGCTTTTTAGTTTGCATGTTAGTTTGCATGTTAGTTTGCATGTTAGTTTGCATGTTAGTTTGCTTGTTAGTTTGCTTTTTAGTTTGCATTTTAGTTTGCATTTTAGTTTGCATTTTAGTTTGCATTTTAGTTTGCTTTTTAGTTTGCTTTTTAGTTTGCTTTTTAGTTTGCTTTTTAGTTTGCATTGTAGTTTGCTTTTTAGTTTGCTTTTTAGTTTGCTTTTTAGTTTGCTTTTTAGTTTGCTTTTTAGTTTGCTTTTTAGTTTGCTTTTTAGTTTGCTTTTTAGTTTGCTTTTTGGTTTGCTTTTTGGTTTGCTTTTTGGTTTGCTTTTTGGTTTGCTTTTTGGTTTGCTTTTTGGTTTGCTTTTTGGTTTGCTTTTTGGTTTGCTTTTTGGTTTGCTTTTTGGTTTGCTTTTTGGTTTGCTTTTTGGTTTGCTTTTTGGTTTGCTTTTTGGTTTGCTTTTTGGTTTGCTTTTTGGTTTGCTTTTTGGTTTGCTTTTTGGTTTGCTTTTTAGTTTGCTTTTTAGTTTGCTTTTTAGTTTGCATTGTAGTTTGCATTTTAGTTTGCTTTTTAGTTTGCTTTTTAGTTTGCTTTTTAGTTTGCATTTTAGTTTGCATTTTAGTTTGCTTTTTAGTTTGCTTTTTAGTTTGCTTTTTAGTTTGCTTTTTAGTTTGCTTTTTAGTTTGCTTTTTAGTTTGCTTTTTAGTTTGCTTTTTAGTTTGCTTTTTAGTTTGCTTTGTAGTTTGCTTTGTAGTTTGCTTTGTAGTTTGCTTTGTAGTTTGCATTTTAGTTTGCTTTTTAGTTTGCATTTTAGTTTGCTTTTTAGTTTGCTTTTTAGTTTGCTTTTTAGTTTGCTTTTTAGTTTGCTTTTTAGTTTGCTTTTTAGTTTGCTTTTTAGTTTGCTTTTTAGTTTGCATTTTAGTTTGCTTTTTAGTTTGCTTTTTAGTTTGCTTTTTAGTTTGCTTTTTGGTTTGCTTTTTGGTTTGCTTTTTGGTTTGCTTTTTGGTTTGCTTTTTGGTTTGCTTTTTGGTTTGCTTTTTGGTTTGCTTTTTGGTTTGCTTTTTGGTTTGCTTTTTGGTTTGCTTTTTGGTTTGCTTTTTGGTTTGCTTTTTGGTTTGCTTTTTGGTTTGCTTTTTGGTTTGCTTTTTGGTTTGCTTTTTGGTTTGCTTTTTGGTTTGCTTTTTGGTTTGCTTTTTGGTTTGCTTTTTAGTTTGCTTTTTAGTTTGCTTTTTAGTTTGCATTGTAGTTTGCATTTTAGTTTGCTTTTTAGTTTGCTTTTTAGTTTGCTTTTTAGTTTGCATTTTAGTTTGCATTTTAGTTTGCTTTTTAGTTTGCTTTTTAGTTTGCTTTTTAGTTTGCTTTGTAGTTTGCTTTGTAGTTTGCTTTGTAGTTTGCTTTGTAGTTTGCATTTTAGTTTGCTTTTTAGTTTGCATTTTAGTTTGCTTTGTAGTTTGCTTTGTAGTTTGCTTTGTAGTTTGCATTTTAGTTTGCTTTTTAGTTTGCATTTTAGTTTGCTTTTTAGTTTGCTTTTTAGTTTGCTTTTTAGTTTGCTTTTTAGTTTGCTTTTTAGTTTGCTTTTTAGTTTGCTTTTTAGTTTGCTTTTTAGTTTGCTTTTTAGTTTGCATTTTAGTTTGCTTTTTAGTTTGCTTTTTAGTTTGCTTTTGTTAATATGAGTTATTGATAGTTAATTATCTAGTTGTCTGTCAGTTAGGGATAGCTAAGTATTGAAGTGGTTTTGACTTTTAGATAGTTAATAAATCACTAGCTTTACAGTAAGAGATAGTTAACTGTTCAGTTGCATTTCAGTTATAGATAGTTAATTATTTGTTTGCTGCTAAGATATAGATAGTTAATTATGCATTTGCTGTTCAGAAAGATAGTCAATTAGTCAGATACATTTTACCAACTGACTAATTAATTATGTATAAATGAATGCAACTGAATAATTAGTTATCTAACTGGAACAAAACTGAATAATTAACTATCTAACTGAAAAGCAACTGAATAATTAACTGTCCATAACTGAAAATCAACTGATTAATTAACTATGTAACTAAAAGCTGACTGAATAATTAACTATGTAAAACTGAAAACCAACTGAATAATTAACTATCTAATAGAAATGCAACTGAATAATTAAATATGTAAAACTAAAAAGCTAATGAATAAATAACTATCTATAACTGACAACCTACTGAATAATTAACTACCTAATAGAAAACAAAGTGAATAATTAACTATGTAAAACTGACAACCTACTGAATAATTAACTACCTAATAGAAAACAAATTGAATAATTAACTATGTAAAACTGAAAACCAACTGAATAATTAACTATCTAATAGAAAAGCAACTGAATAATTAACTATTTAAAAGAAATTCAATTCAATAACTAACTACCTAATAACGAAACCAACTGAATAATCAACTATCTAACTGAAAGGCAACTAACTAATTAATTATCTAACAGACAACCAACTGAATAATTAACTAGCCAACAGACAAGCAACAGAATAATTAACTATCTAACTGAAAACCACTTGAATAATTAACTACCTACCAGGAAACCAACTGATTAATTAAATATCTAACGGAAAGGCAACTGAATAATTAACTATCTACATCTGAAAAGCAACTGAATAATTAACTATCTAACAGACAACCAATTGAGTAATTCACTACCTAACAGGACACCAACTGAATAATTAACTATCCAATAGAAAAGCAAGTGAATAATTAACTATCTAGCAGAACAGAACTGAATAAACAACTATCTATAACTGACAAGCAACTGAATGATTAACTATGTAACAAAAAACCAATTGAATAATTAACTATCTATCTGAAAGGCAACTGAATAATTAACTATCTACATCTGAAAAGCAACTGAATAATTAACTATCTAACAGACAACCAATTGAATAATTCACTACCTAACAGGACACCAACTGAATAATTAACTATCTAATAGAAAAGCAAGTGAATAATTAACTATCTAGCAGAACAGAACTGAATAAACAACTATCTATAACTGACAAGCAACTGAATAATTAACTATGTAACAAAAAACCAATTGAATAATTAACTATCTATCTGAAAGGCAACTGAATAATTAATAATCCACAACTGAAAATAACTGAACAACTTGCTATCTAAGTTGAAAAGCAACTGAATAATTAATTATCTAACTGAAAAGCAAGTTAATAAGTATATGTCTATAAGTGAAAAGCAACTGAATAATTAAGTTTGAAAAGACATAGTTTATTATATTTATGTATCTAATATAGAATAGGATTTAGATTTTATATTCATGAAGGTCATATCTTTTGTCCTTAATAAGATTACACAGATTTATATGACTAAATGAAGAGACAGTGCAGGAAAATGTAATGACGACAAGTAACTCAGATGATTGCCCGAAAATATCATGATTTATGATAGGCAAAAAGAGAAAGAAAACGAAGTAGAATTTTCTCTTGTTCATTGTTGTCCCTTTTCTTGCTCGCCTACGATTCATGCTATCAAGAGACAAAAGAAAAGACAGAAATTGAAAAATATACATCAGAGATAGCAAAAACAATATAACAAACATTGAATGAAAGTGAAAACAATTTAAGGATATATAAAGAAGCAGTGCACACTACCTTCAAAAATAAGAAGAAAGTGAGGTGAGATTAGAAAAATTGTGCTATTGAACACAAGCATGCAATAACAACCATATTTGTAATATATGACGACTGAATTACATCAAGAATAACAGTGCACAAACAGAGATATAGTAATACCTAAAGCCATTGGAACAAAAAACAAAGTAGACAAATTCTAGAAGTTCAACAGCGACACAAATATTGAACGACAAATATTCATTAGCACAAACAACAAAATGAAATGACAGAAATAAGGATATCAGCATACAGCCTTTTCTCCATACTATTACAAGAAGAGTCTAAATCTAAGCACTAATCCTTATCACAGTCTTCATCATCACCTAGGGGGGGGCTTATTCGAGGGGGGGGGGCTTATTAACAATTTGAAGTTCTAGCATGGGGGCTTATATGAAGGAGGGGCTTATTCGAGGGGGGCTTATTCAAGGATTTACGGTATACAAATCTCTAAAACAATGTTCTACTGCAGATTTATTGTATGGTGATGAAAAATTTCCCCAATGAACTAAACAAAGATATACTACGGCTACTCTACTGCCAACTTTACAATTCATCCATAAATCTGGTCGATTTAATGAGAACGGTCTCGCACTGTGGTATATGCCCTCAACCACAACCACAACCACCATTTCCTGTTCCTTTCTCTTTTTGCTTTACTCGTATATTTAACGTCTGTCTCAAATTAGATGCCAAGCATATTTGTGATTATGTTTTAAACTGCCCATGCAAAGCTGCCCATGCAAAACTGCCCATCCAAAACTACCCATCCAAAACTGCCCATCCAAAACTGCCCATGCAAATTTTTTTGATCGCAGACTCTTGGCATGTAATGTGAGACAGACATTTGTTTTAATCTCTATGTTCAATTGCTTTTGGGATAGTCATAGTCTCTTGCCCCTCGGGGTATCATTCCAGTAGTATTGTATAGCTATCTGTAGTGTATAGTAACCTTGTATAGTAACCTTGTATAGTAACCTTGTATAGTAACCTTGTATAGTAACCTTGTAAAGTAGTGGAGATTGTAAATTCACATTGTAATCTTTTAGTTGGTATAAAAAAAAAGAAATGAAAAAAGGAAGTAGTAAGAGATCGTTAAAAAAACCTTAGGATCTGAGAGACCTGTCTGATATATAATAAATCTCACAAATAAGTCAAAGGGGCTATAATAAGTTACTTATATGATAAATATATAATAGAAATGAAAAGGGAAAATAAGAGATCCTACGGAGGAGCTCAGTGAAATAGCAGTAATCCAAAGTAACAGCACAAAAATCAAGATTGACAGTCTTTAACCAATTCCCAAGTTACAACGTATACAAACGTAGTAGAAAACAATACTAGAGGAAACGACCATGCCATACTATCAGATGGCTCTTTCAACTAATCCTCAAGAAGGATGAAATTTTGATTGAAATAACCCCACTTGGTGCTTCATCATTCAAAGCAATTAACTTCAAAGTATCAAGAAATAAAAACACATTGAAAATACTTAAAAAGTGTTATCCTAAAAAGATAAAACGCGATCAAATTTGCAAATCCTAATTTACAACGTGCGCAGTTCATCTTCGTCACTTGTCTTCTTAGTTCCAAATGAATCCACGCTTCTTCAGAATCCAGATGTATATGTAATAATGCGCAGGCCACGTTTGTACATGGAAGGAGTAAACAACCCTTACAGAGTGAGTATAACTTTTACAGAGGAGATACAACAAAGCTTCACCCTACCTAGGAAACTACGAAACATAAACATTCACTATCATGAAAAAGTTGCTTTCTCATTCCTTCTATAAAATGTATCAGAAATTTATCAACTCACCATTTGGAGACATCTTCAAAACAACCATTGAACAAATGATCTTTATTACTTCATTTGAATATCACCATTCTTCATTGGAAGGGAATTTAAATTCACCAATCACCATGAAGTATCAGATAATGGTGTCACACCATCATATTGTGTCACTCATCACATTGTGTCATTCATCATATTGTGTCACTCATCATATTGTGTCACTCATCACATTGTGTCATTCATCATATTGTGTCACTCATCATATTGTGTCACTCATCACATTGTGTCATTCATCACATTATATCATTCATCGAACTGTGTTATTCATCACTGCAAATAGAGCAAACAGATTTCTATTATTTAAAAAACAATCTCCAGTATTGAAGCTAATAATGAGAGGATCTACGAACATGATGCAAAGCTAGAAAGCAAGAAGTTCCACATAAGTTCATTTAAATATCAAATAGATTAGTTATAGAATATTTTAGCCATAGGGTATATTGATTTCATACGACTATTTGGACTGCATACGACTTAGAACATATTGCCAAAATACTGATAGTATACAGATTGAATGATAAATTCAAGAACATTGGTGGGAGAAAACTACACAAGTAATCACAAACACAAAATACGGAAGACTGATAAAAGATTCCATTAACTTTAAGACAAATACAACATGGCTATATAAATGATATGATGCCAAGCAATTCAAAGACAACAAATTAAGAAGTAGAGAAGGAATATCTACGTGAGATAGCATTAAACACAAATAAATGTTAAGGGGGTTACATTAAGATAAACATAACAAAAAAAACCAAAACCTTGATATGGAAACTATAAAAGAGTCACAAGGTCTATATGAGATAGAAGTAAACTCAACTCAAAGTCAAAGTGGTCACATTAAATAAATTATATCAAATAAAGTTACAAAAAACTATTTCGAAACATCATAAACTTAGGAAGGTTTATGTGAGATAGAGGTAATACGATATAAATGGTTCACAAAAAATCACTTCTCAAGAAGCAGAAGAACAGGGGTTGATGAAAAAACATTAACGCTAAGCAAAATTTAAAGAGTAGCACTAACATGTGATGAATAGCCATATTTTAATAAAAGTATGTAACGAACAAACAAATACGACAAAAAATATTTTGAGAGGACAACAATTACAAAATTATAGTGAAATTCTCATTCATTAAGGTAATGTCTTGAAAAGAATTACAAAATATAAGTAGAAGATTTAATAATAAACTAATAAAGGGAATAGAGAAGGTAAAACATGTGTTAGAAAACAATAAATTTAAGCAAATTATCATTGGGAACAACACATTCAATAAGAATAAAATGAGGTAGTGTAAAAGAAGATCAATTGAAAACAATAATAGTTAAAAGATCTATCTGAGATATTACTAACAACATATGGCAGTGTTAGTGATTGCAATGATGTATTAACAACAAGATGAATGTGTAAGAAAATAATACAAAATCAAACAAGATAATGAAGAACTGTCCCAAATATAAGTATGTCCAGAGAAAATATAAGTTCGTACATAAACATAAAGTTTAGCAAAATAACTGTAAGAATTTGGTACAAATAATAGAGAACTGACACGAGCATGTGATATCACAGTCGTAGGACAATAATAATTATACACAAAGGATAAAGGAGGTCAGTCAAAAATATATCTAATGAAAATGAAAGTGAAAAAGGTCAGTAGAAAAGGTCACACTTAGTTCAGTAGAAAATAGATCTAATGAAAATGAAAGTGAAAAAGGTCAGTAGAAAAGGTCACACTTAGTTCAGTAGAAAATAGATCTAATGAAAATGAAAGTGAAAAAGGTCAGTAGAAAAGGTCACACTTAGTTCAGTAGAGAAAATAGATCTAATGAAAATGAAAGTGAAAAAGGTCAGTAGAAAAGGTCACACTTAGTTCAGTCAAAAATAGATCTAATGGAAATGAAAGTGAAAAAGGTCAGTAGAAAAGGTCACACTTAGTTCAGTCAAAAATAGATCTAATGAAAATGAAAATGAAAAAGGTCAGTAGAAAAGGTCACACTTAGTTCAGTAGAGAAAATAGATACTTTATTACCTTTCAGAAAAACAAAGAGACGGTGACAGAGGCCCAACCGAGAAACCAACAACAATCTCACACATTGATCAAAGGGCATATATTCACATACATACAAGGCACTAATTCACCGGAAATCCGAAAAACTGCGAATACAATGGCAAAGACAGGTTGAGATATTATTAATCCTAAATAGAATTACTATACAAACTATACAAAGTACAAAACATCATTAAAACTTCACGATCATAAATGAAGTAGAATATGACCCTGTTCACAGTTCCTTGTTTCCAACATGCACAGGTCATCTTCTTCAATTGTCTTCTTTCATCCAAACGAATCTACGCTCCTTCAGTATTCACATACAGACGTAATAATGCGCAGGTCGCATTTGTACATGGAGGAAGTAAACAACCATTGCAGAGAAAGTCAGAAACATAAACATTCACTATCATGAAAAAGTTGCTTTATCATTCCTTTTAAATTGTATCAGAAATTTATTAAC
The DNA here is from genome assembly GCA_964019165.1 of Mastigias papua. Classification (NCBI taxonomy): domain Eukaryota; kingdom Metazoa; phylum Cnidaria; class Scyphozoa; order Rhizostomeae; family Mastigiidae; genus Mastigias; species Mastigias papua. The sequence goes on along the minus strand of OZ025271.1, from coordinate 469,491 downwards.
TCACCGTTTGGAGACATCTTTCAAACAACCATTGAACAAATGATCTTTATTTCTTCACTTGAATATCACCATTCTTCATTGGAAGGGAATTTAAATTCACCAATCCGCATCAAGTATTTATCATCACATTGCGTCATTCATCATGTTACATCATTCATCAAAGTGTGCAATCCATCCCTGAAAAAATACAGCAAACATACCTCTTATATTTGATAACTCTCTATCACTGACATTAATAATTACAGGCTCTATGGACATGGTGCAAAGTTAGATGTTAGAAAAGCGGCTCAAGTAAAGCTGATTTAAATATCAACTAGATTGGCTACAGGATGGTTTGGTCATAGGGTATAATGGATACAAAATGCAGGGATAGGGATTGCATAAGACTTAGAATATTTTAGTCATTGGGCACATTGCTTGTAGAATGCAGTCGTAGAGATTGCATAAGACATAAGAATATATTGCTGAAATTCCGATAGTATAAAGACTCAATGGCAAAAACAAAGAAGGTTGTTGGAAGAGAACTACACAAGTATGAAGACTCAATGGCAAAAACAAAGAAGGTTGTTGGAAGAGAACTACACAAGTATGAAGACTCAATGGCAAAAACAAAGAAGGTTGTTGGAAGAGAACTACACAAGTATGAAGACTCAATGGCAAAAACAAAGAAGGTTGTTGGAAGAGAACTACACAAGTATGAAGACTCAATGGCAAAAACAAAGAAGGTTGTTGGAAGAGAACTACACAAGTATGAAGACTCAATGGCAAAAACAAAGAAGGTTGTTGGAAGAGAACTACACAAGTATGAAGACTCAATGGCAAAAACAAAGAAGGTTGTTGGAAGAGAACTACACAAGTAGTCATAAAAATAAAATACGCAAGACCGACAAATGATTCTTATTAACTTTAAAACAACTACCACATGGTTACATTAAGGATATGATACCAAACAATTTGTAGGAAAATATTAAGAAGTAGAGAAGGAATATAAATATGAAAGACAGGCAGTAATAATAGATAACATAGAATTCAACTCAAATCAACGGGGATACACTAAGTTAATTTAAGCAAAGAACGTCACAAACAAATTAAATAGAGACAACACAATATCAGAATGATAGCAAATATTCCAGGTAAAGGAGTTATAGGGAAAAAATATCAAGAAGGAGAGAACAAGTAGCTTGAGAAATAGCAGTGCTACTGAGCAAAAGTGAAAGGTTTTATACTAACGACTGAGGAACAAAAACATTAATATGAAAATATTGCAGCTCGGAAAAGATAAGAAAAATGTATGTCCATTGGCAATACTACAAAATTGCTGTTAGTGAAGTGGATTGAATCTAATGTCAGAGAAAACACAGTAAGCGAAATTATTACAGAAAAGACAATACTTTACGAAAAGATTTATTTGGAGATTGAACTAATAAACATTAAAGTCAAAGTAGTAGGATGAATTTAAGTCTACTTGAAAGAAATATCCGATAACAATGCCAAAAAGTTTTTTTGAGATATGAATAAATGAAAGATAGAAGATATAGTTAGATGACAGTGGTCAATAGAAAACAAGGTGATGCCGGGATGCTGTTTCAAGAGAGGGGCAAGTATTGGGTTTGGTAATCTTTTGTCCTTAACAATCAAGTTGAAGAACGAGGATCAAGATTGCTGAGGGGAGTAGGGGTTGGCAGAGACAATCGGCAAAGTGGGACTAGAAAGGAATATCAGCCAGGCATTTATTAATAGACCGCATATAGGTTAAACTAACTAAATGTAAGCGTAAATAATCAATATAAAATGACACCAAATAATACAAGATAAGGAAGATATATGTAACATGATAAAAATAATAATCAGAACCAATAGTGAATAGGAAAGAAGAATTGCAATGTAAATAAACAAAATGAAATTCAAATTGAGATATCGATAACAATAAATAAGAGTCTAAAGGGTAGAATTGAGGAACACTGATTATGATGAATTTATTAAAAAAGAAGATAAAAGAAAGATCTTCCAAACAATATGAGACAATAAGAGTAAAATAGAAATTAAAGACTAGGAAAATGCTACAAATATTTACAGTAAAGAGTCTTTTTGCCAAAATTTCATTGGAGACACAAGGTGAATTCACAGACATATGAGCTAAAATTTCACCCACGGCTCCTTTTCAGAGCAATTATGGCTCTTTTGAGAAATCAGTGCACGTTTCCAAAACAAGGAAATTAAGAACATGTTAAGAACATTTTAAGCTTTCAACCAAAACAGTTAAGAGCATAACTAGGCTTCATTGGAAGTTGATGTTCTATGACAAAAACGTGTAATGGAGAATTAGGTACGAAAACAACAGTTTCAAATAAGAAACCATTGCTGATAAATGAAGGTCACTTGAGAGATACAAATGACAAGGAACACTAAAGGTATGAAAAAGAACACTAAAGGTATGAAAAAGAACACTAAAGGTATAAAAAAGAAAGGAGCTATTATAACAAACTATTAAATACAAATAAGAACCATATGAAATAAAAACAATATAGAAGGGAAGCCAAAAGGGTTCCATTTATGTAAAGTTGGCAAAAATAAGAGCTATAATATAAATTAAACAAAATAAGATTTATATGATATAAAAGAATAAGAGATCACATTTAATGAAGTAAAAGTACGGAAAAGAATCTTTATGAAGGAGACTTAAGGACATACTGATCCCATGTCCACATAACTAGATTACGTATGTTAAAAGAGTGGTACTATCATAATGAGATGATATTAATCACGTGATAATAGCCTATTACTAGAGAGAGTAGGAACAGTAAACTGCCACGTGCACTAAAGTGACTGATGTATACAAGTATTAGGATATGTGAGTGTGTGAAGCACATGTCGAACATTGACTCACCGAAAACCTGGCATAAGGAAAGGCTGTTGCCATCATTGGCAATACTCTCTTTAAAACAAACCGTATTGCCAAGAGTCAAACACGCTTACTCATCGTAAAACACTGGTTCCAATACTGATACGAAAATGAACTGCCATAAATCCGTGATATAACACGTTCAGGGTTTATTTCCTTATGTTTTTTGATAGGGGCTTGTATGGTGTCATACATTATAGCAGGCCTAACAATATGCGGAGAGTAGCTCAAATACTCTCTCAAATACAAATGTCAGTCCTTCACAATATATGGATCATCTTTTTCGAAGGAGGCTTGTTTGACGCATTAAGACGTATTAACAAATTGCATTTCTAGAATGGGGCAAAGTAAAGGCAACTTCTTCAAGGGGGTGGAGAAATTTAAGGACTTATGCTATGAAATGCCTTATCACCAATAAGTAACAGTACTGCAAGTATGCAGAACCTGGTATATTGCATAACACATCACAGTCAAATTAGATACAATCAAGTCTAAAAAAGTAGCTAATTATTGGGGAAAAACAATTTATAAATGTGTTTAGATAAAGGGAGCATTTAGAACTGTCAAATAGCAAACAGTTCATTTTTACCAACCGTATATAGCGGTACATATGCCGACCCCCGTCAATAGAGACCAGATCTCATGCATTAACTCTGTAGTCCGTACAAGTCAGTCACCATCTCGTCATTTGGAAAATTTTGAGTCCTTAATTATTTCAGGATACCATGAGTCCTTTCAATAATTATTCTTAATTCCATGCTGAAAATGCATTTTCTAAGGCTGGACATTTTTATTACTTCCTATGAAAATCACATTTCCCTTCCAGCATATTTGGAATTGTATCCTCATTCTCTTATACAATTGGAATCTAATTTTCATACAATATGGTATTTTCTCAATTGATGAATTTCTAATATTTATATCTTGCATTATTAAAAATTTATTTTATCTATGAATTGTAATACCTGAGTCATCTTTATCAAACTGAGTACATTTGTGGTAAGTCATGGTCAGAACAGAACACCACAACTAGCAATGATGCCACATAGATAAAAGTGCTTGGTGCAAAGCAATTACATTCTAATGATAAAAGCATTATAGAAAATTCAATTTCAGTAATCCCCCATTCAGGTCTTCCCATGCAGCAATATCAAAAACTATTTCGAAGGGTGCATACCTGCCTTGGGAGAGAAATACTTTTGTGAAGGCCTAATACCTCCCTATGTAAGCCGAGTGCTCTATTTAGAGTGTAATGTCAGATGTTTGAATATATACTTATAAATTGGTATTTACATAACCTACATCAAATAAACATGATCACAAGCACAAAATGAGGACAATCCCTGATATAGATGCAATTCTCTAAACACGTTGCTCTATAAACAACGACTGCCTCTAACATTCAACCTAACAATTGAAAATATAAGTGAATCAACAATAATTAAAAATAATACGTTACTTCTAACAATACAACAAACTATGCCTAACAACCATAGCAATCTGTCTGCTATCCCACCCACAAGTAAACAACAATGTTGACAAACTGACTGCCTCAGATAATTTATCAAATTCATGCATGGAAATGACACAATCTTAAGTCCGAAATAGATGAGTGGTTAGGATTAATGGGGTGGTTGGAAATCTCCTAAAACCCAATAAATAGTGGGCTGGAATAAAGGGAGTTGATGGAAAATGTCTCTAATTATAATAGCTATGGATGGGTTTCACAAGTTTTCTTAACTGTAATTAAATTGAAAACCATGATTTTGTTTACACTACTTACTACTTGATTGAATCACAGACTCTAAAATAATAAACAGGGGGCTTTGAGCAAGGATATCTTGGGTGGACATTTTCAAAATCCTTAATAAGTGGGGGTATATTTATTTGGGACTCAAGAGTAGATATCAGCACTAAGGTACAAAAAAACATTCTGCCATTTTCTGCAATATTAATGGTCTTGAAATTATCAAACTATTTTTCTATAACATTGCCCCTTTACTCTTCAGTACCAAGTAAAGAAGTATACTTATAACTTTTCCAAACAAAGATTTCTCACTCTGAGCATATTAAGATACACGTGCTGAGTTATGCTATTGCTTAAGATCCACTACTCATTATCTCAAAGGCAGTTGAGGGTTCCTGTGTCACCTTCTCCAAGGCACCCCTTACAAGATGACATAAAAATAATTATCAATAAGAGAAATAAACTATAATATTGGAAGTACTAATAGGTTCACTCAAATTGTATCATTACAGTACCATAAATATTTTGACCTTCGCCTACTCTACGGAGCAAAACTTCCCTGTCATTTTCAATAAGACCCCTTACTTATTTCAATTTTAAAAACTGTTCATCTTCCTTTGCTGATATTTCTCTTGTTTATTTGACACTGAAAAGTATGCCTGCTTAATAGACTATGGTTAAAACTGATGGTCTAGAATTAAACTGGCTCAAAATGTATATGAAACTAGTAAGTCATTAGAACTTGTTCCTAGATTTGGTGAAGTAACTGATCTAATTGGGTGACCCTGCTTGGGTGACCCTGCTCATAGACCCAATAGGTCTATCCTGCACTCCACACCTCTTTGAAGTGTGGTCATGAAAATCTCAAACTTACATACACCATACTTCACATATAACATCAACTTATATTCAAACAATATTACTAACATACAGTATAATTTTGTCACTTATATCTACTGTCTAGCATTCATTATTCACCAGTAACTTTACAGAAAAAGTACTAATCTCCAGATATGGGAAATGGAACCTTCTGAAAGGACCCTTGGACCTGTCAGTACTCAGAGTATGGCAGTAAAACTCATGGTTCAGATCCTATACAAAAATTTCATGACCTAGCCTATACAACAATCTCAAAATTTCATGATTTTCCTCAACAAATTACAATCTTGATTATTTTCATAGTTAGAGCATACAAAGTCACATTTTGTGTAAATTGTTTTCTAAGTGTTAGCTTCCTCCTCACTTTCAGTAGTATACAAATGCAGATCTTCCAATTCTGTGTCTGTTATTTTGCAAGGTTCTTATAAATATTATAGCTATGTAGAAATCACAACCTTTGACCCAAGCACAAGGGCATGGATATCCATATGTAAACATTTGGGCACAACAAAATCTTTTTATATGCCATTCATACAGGTATGAAGGCCTTGCTGTAAAGCGCCTAAAGTGCACCTAAAATAAAGCATATATATACAATAGTCGCCAAAAGTCCTTAGGACACTTGGAGGAAATAGATAAAAAACCACTTTCCTCTACATATTGTCATAGTTGCTACAAACATGCACCCCCTTCCCCCTGGAACAATGTTGGTTCGTTTGTGGGACACTTGAAGTTAGTGTGCACGCGAAATTTTCCCATTATTGCAGGTACTTCACCAAAAAACCAACATTGTTTCAGGGGGAGAGGGGGATGAAAGTTTGTTGCAGAATGCAAAAAGTGCAAAGTGTTGCAGGACTTTTGGCGGGTATTGTAGTATATCATGACCCAAATTAAACTAAAAGGTATGCATTCTTAGAAGGTTACCAAACATATGTGCAGACACTTCAGAATCTCAGTACAAAGTTTGTGACTGTCGCTCTCACTTGTTCCATCTCTTCTATGATAGTAGCCTTTATTTGCTGCTGTTAGTCTGTTCCGATTAACAAATAGGCCTACAGTGCTCAGAAATTTGATAATGTGCTATTTGACTTACACAAAAACTCCAAATGCCCTTAGTTACTTAACTCTTGTTACTGGCTGAAAAAGTCATTTGCAATACTCAATGCCAAGACATGGACAACAAAAAAGTAATTTCACAGCCTTATTCATGTACTTCTGTGAAGTGGGAAGCTGCACAGAAGGTTCCTACATTCATTCAGAAGCTGTATTTTCCAACCTCAATATTCAATATCTTGACTACAAATCCAGAAAGTATTTCATTTAGTGTACACTAGTCTGTTACAGGAGAAATCTGGTCAACCCAGATATCTGGGGTGGACAGTCTTTGGTTTATATGGAGTAGGGTATATTGACAGTAAAAGGGTAAGACATAACACAATAAAACTGTTGGAAGTATATCATGAGTAAAATACCCCTGAATACTGAGCAATTGGGGTGGGAATAAATAGAGAGATGGAAACAAATCTGAAATTTAATAGCTGGGGGTTGGAAAGAGGAGTAATTGATATTGTTTTAAACACCCTGAGATGAATGAATAATGACGAAGCATCAATAAAAAGCAAGATAGAGAAAATAATATTCATACTGTGAGTGACTATTACATAACTGTCTGGCTGGCTCCTTAGTAGATGAAAAAACAGTCTTTGGGATGAAACACAACTTCACTGATCAAATCCTCAAAATCAGTAAACTGGATGTTGGAATTAATGCATGATATACAGATAGATAGATTGATATAGATTGGTGCCATTTTCTCTGTAGAGTGCCCCTTTCAAGAGTGGTTCCTCTCCGATGGACAAAAACATTTAAAATGTGTGCTTCAGTCCACTCTCAGTCTCTCATTAGACAGAACATGGTACATGGATATTTATTAGTAAAATAATTTTATTTTACTTTTCTAAGTACATTTTAAATTGCTGCAGGGTTGCTATGTATTTCCATGCTCCCTGTGGTGTTGTCTTGTATTCCATAATGTGTTTCTATATCGTTGAATGTAATTCTAATTTTTATGAGCATATACAAAAGAAAATAAGTGCATGGCAGGTCTGGAAAAAACTCAAAACTAAAAATCAGGGGGGGGGGAGTCCCCACTGCAGATTTCAGCCTGTTTAGATGAGATCTTGAGTCTATTGTACAAGACAAATGTCAGGCATGTAAGAGAGGATTTGGTCTCAGAAAAAACAATTGTGGTTATTTTCTGTACTTTATGTTAAGGAAGAATAGGTCAAAGTGTGATCTGTTCTGGTTGAATGACTAATAACCTTTATGTGGCAGTTTGAGTGAAAGAGAATTTACTATGCATTTCCTCTGAGGTACTTTGATGTCTTTTATGGTGGGGCACAGCAGTTCAGGTACAAAAAGAGTATTATATGCTGCTGCTACATGGCCAATAAAGATCACTTCACTCTTCAACAGACAGGAATAACAAATATAACAGTAACTAATAATCCCAGTACAAAAGAAAACAAACAAATAGCTCAAAATATTTTACACATAAGGGGGACAAACAACTTTAATCACAAATAACCTGCTGTGCCCCATTGAACCATTTCGCCCCAACCCTCTAACAACAAATGCTCCATTATTATCATTGAGATAATTGGAAAGATTTTGCTATGAAATCATATCAAGTTCATAAGCCATATCTTGCCACGCTCTTCAGCATCTTGTCACGCCTATGTCAGGGTGTGCAGCACTATTCGGGGAAAAACATCTATAGTGTCCGCTTGCCAAATTCTGGAGTCAGTGGGGCAGGGTGGAGGGGGTGGGTATTATTAACAGAGATAACAGATTTACTGTAGCTTATCTTTCGCGGTATACATAAATAGCCATAATACAACCATTTTTCAAAAGCTATTTGAAATTTTAACCGAATACATTATACTTGCGTTACGTTGGTATTGGTACGAATATCAGGCGTGACTAAACAGCGAGTACAGGGTGTGAATTAAAATTTATGCAACATATTATACAACATACCTGCAACAACAAGCTGCCTTCTCGGTCATTCTGTCTGCTACTCAACTTCAGTCTTCTTGATTTACTGCCATGTTTGACGTCTGAAGCAGATATATGCCAAATTTTGCTCTTTAAAGTTACCATGAAAATTTTTACGAAGCCACCATTTCGCGCAATTCTAGTTGACCGCGAAAAGAGTTATGGGATATCCTCCTTCCTAGTAACGAAAGAAAGCCTACGAAGGGGACGCGCAGCCTAAGGCCTCTACAAATAGCAAGAAAACAGGTGCACCTCCCTGTAAGGAAATGAAAGATAGCAAACCATTATCTACACTTCTATATAGTGGTGCAGTCGGAGGTACATTATTAGCAGCAAAGCAAACTGTTTCAGACAAACTGCCTTCAGTACCACCTTCAAAAACAGCAACTTTCTTGAGGACACTTGTGTTCAAAGGGAGCATGGCACACCCATATCATCATATACTTTATATCTACAGCTAATGATATGACAAGATGACATCAAATCACGATTCCATTTTAGTTAAAGTTGTTATTTCTTTTGTACGATCTCTAACTACGAGTCATACAAAGCCTTATTATCTGAGAACCCTGTATACTAATGGGTCATGATTCAAGCAAACGCTTGAGCTGATCACCCTCGACATCGAATTCCCAGATAATATCGTATATTGACGTAAGTGGACCAGTTATGATTGGGTCTGAAGCAGCAGAAAGTTTCCTACACTTTACAATCTAGAGCAGCGATAAAAGCATCTCCCAAACAAAAATTTGAATGAATAGTGAGCTGTAGTCCTAATTTGCTGTTATATTATCTCTTGAACCACAGCAAAGAAACTCAGAAAACATGAAAAATCCCAAAGAGTTTCACATGTCAGACATATCCTGCACTAGGAGGATGCAACCCCCTGGCACCTTTTGGGAACTGGGCCGTTGATCTTGACGTCAGCAAATCAGAATCTTCTATAGTTCATGAAAAAGTTAACATATTTGCTTCAAAGTTGTTGAAAAATTCGATCAAGTAGCAACTGTAAAACACTTAAAATATGCACAGATTCTAAGCTTAAAATATGCATTCGCAATCACTTTCCGAATATTTGCAGGTAATGAGTTTTTCAGCTGGCATGTTCCTAAAGCCATTAACACATGGAAATTCAATGGACTCGCTGAAGAATTTCCAGCATGGGCATTTGAAATAATTTCCATGAAAATATGAGAAATGCAACAATTTGTGCCGCAACCAACTACAGTTCAAGCAACCTTATATCACAATTCTGTGCGAAGATTTTACTCAGAGTACCTTAAAAAATTTGGTCAAAAAGCAATTCATTGAGTTTTTAGACGGACAATCTTGTAAGTCATATGTGACCAGAGCTAATCATTTTCATCTCCCTTGGAATAAACAAGAGACCATATCCTGCAGAAGGTCCAGATCTAAAAAACATTGACAATATATTGAACATTGACGAACTAACAAATATCGGCAATATTGAAGCACACTTGACAATCATTGAGAACTGAAATTCCTCGAAGCTGCTACAATGTGGGCAAGTGTTCATCATGTCGCACAAAAGTTCTAAAATTAATCCAACGCCGTTTTGTAGACAGTCAAGATCAATTGCGTCTCTCCAACAACTTATAGGACAAAAGATACGAAGCCACCAGATACAGTTTTCCTTAAATATTGAATTCATTGCACTTTACAACATGGTTTATCTTTTATGCAATGGTCTGCGGGGCCCGTGATACTGCACAGGAGTACCAATTGGTTGCAACATGCTCTCGCTGAAAAGAAATCGTTCTTAAATCTGTCACGGACAGTATTCTCCACATTAAACATTATTCTCCACATGAAGCTAATAGTAAAGAAAGAGGCCAATTTAACTTCGGGGAAATAAATGCACAGCAGACAAACAAACTGTAGCAAACAAGTTGATTGAGTAAAATGTCTTCACAAAAATCACCAAGAGTTGACTTTGATTGCATTCATCTTCTGCAAACACACTTTTTTAGATTAGCTTATAATTTATAATATGTAAGTTTTCCTACTATTGTACTGTCCCTAGAATATAGTATATACTATAGTCGAGGACTTAAAAAGTAACTATAGCTATCTTTATCGAAAAAGGCTACAAAAGCTGAGGATACACGATGTGTAATAGCATAAAAATCATCAGTCTTTAAAGTCATAAGCTGGATACTAAGTATTAAGTATTAAGTAAGGATCCTAATTAGTCTTAAGCAACATTGATTAGAAATAGAGTCTATATTTCTGCCAAGAATTAGTTGTGCTTCCTGCGGGCACCTGAGGGGACCTGAGGGCACCTGAAGGCACCTGCGAGTATGGATTATAACAAGATATAGTGAAAGGGAGTTTGTCTCATCGCATGAGTCAATTGTCTTCATCACTGAACCTGTGTAATAAAGCTATTTTGCCATATAATGTGAATGAATAAATCATTGCGCAGTAGAGCAATGGCAGCTGCTTGATATATCCATTTGCATTTTCCAACAAAGTAATCCAGCGCGTATATGTTTCATTATTTCAGCATTACCGCTGGCCTATGATCCTCTTCGGATAAGATATAAACATTGGAATTAAGTATCAACACTTATGCATCATCTTAGCATTATCTACTTAAAAAATCATAGAAAAGAAGTTAACAACTCTAAGCGAATAGAGCATTACCTTCAAACAACTGGGATGAAATTTGACTTAAAAACTATAAAATCAAGTCCAATCACTTCAACAATTTATCATTCATTGCATGCCATGACGAATTCTATGAATAACTTGTTCAGATAATGTCATCTGGATGTTTTTCATGCCTCAAATGGTCTTCAATTGTAAAATAGCTCTAAAACAAAACATGTCAACAATTTAATTACAATAATGCCGCAAGTCCGTATAGAAGATTCCAAAAAACATATATTGATGACACTCTATCACACTTCTTAGATCATTGCCCCAAAAAGGTATATTTTTTGGACTTTCTTGGTTACCAATAACTGCAAAATCTCCCAGATAGGCAATGAATTCTAAAACTTCTGCACTGTCGTAGTTTTTTGACACTTAAAGATGACAATAATTAATCTACCCATGAGCTCAAGCATTTCCAAGCAAAAGCTTCAAACAAAACAGTATCTAATTTAATATAAATGGAGCGTCAGTGTAACTTATAATATTACAACAGATCATCATCATTTCAATAAAACTTTGAAATAGAGCTCTGTGATAATAAAATCAAAGAGAACAATTGTTGTCACGCAAAGTAATTGAGATGTATTACTGAGCAAAGATAAATCATTTGCATTGCAATTGAAAAATCGTTCGATTGGGAATGTGACTTAAAACACAAAGCAAAAAAGTATGATTATCAACTCTTAAGCTGAATTCACATTTGTCGATGTCGCACACTACGTCACACACTACGTCATTACGCCTCAATAATGTATGTGGTGTCCTCACATATAATGCGTCATTATGCGTTTTTATAAAAAATTTAGATGGCGTCTAATCGAGATGGCTTACTTGTTGAGTTGGCTTTCAAAACCAGTTAATTGCTGCTGTTTTATTCAAAATGAAAGAAAGAAAACTTCTTGTTTGGGATCGACGATCGTGGGAGGCTAGTGAGCGGCAGGGACATTACTCTTAGGAGATCTTAGATAGATATGGCCATTATCTCAAGAGGGATGAGATTGCACGATAACACTATGCATCTTAAGTATTTCACCAAATAACACTAATATAGTATATACTGTATTTCTGTACAGCAACTGTATTTATCAGTGGTACACGTTCAGTGAAATATATTCATTTTCTGATAATAATCACTATATAATCACCAACGATCTATGACATTACCTCTCATATCCCAATTTTTCCATTTCATTATATTTATTAGATAGGTTTTTGATGTCATTAGAAACCATGCGTTGATGTGAGATTTTCAGCTGCAAAATAGTTGTACGAAAAATTTCACCATTATGTGAATAATATCTTACCTTGAAAACCAATTTTCACTCTGAAGCGATTGCTAAGGTGGCAGTTTAGTTTGTACATTAGTACTTTGGCTATCAAAGTGGCTGCCTAACAATGAAAAGTACAACACGAAGAATTATTACCTGGTTGACAGATGTCTGCATTCATAACGAGGCTCTGTATTTCCTTTACATCTTCTTTCATTGTTTTAATCTCATCTACCACTATTCTGGCATAGTCCTTCACTTCTTGAATATGCTCATTTACCTCTCTGTCACTATTTCTTGTAAACTTCACATCATCCTTCATTCGTCTAACATGCGTCTTCACCTCTTCAGCACAACGCTGCGCGTATTCAAACCGACCTACAACGTCCTCTACACCATATACCCAACCGGGGAAGTCACCATATCCTTTGTATACATCATTCATTACTTCTTTTATATGAACTTCCAAATCTTTCTCATCGTCTCCAACTTCTTTTAATACGCTCCTTAATTCACAAACATCATTCTTCAAAACCATGACATCCTCTTTCAATTCACTACCATCAGGTCTTACTGTTTTAATATCATTTGTTAATATTTTAGAATCACCCACAGCTTCTTTCACTCTACCCTTCACACCTTCAACATTATTACTCATTGCATAGGAACAATCTGACATTTCTTTCATATCAGCTTTCACTTTAATTATATTACTCTTCTGAATTTCAACATCTTCCTTCACCTCTTCAACATCATCTTTCACTTTCATAAATCCATATTTTGCTTCTTGTGTAAATCTTCTTACTTCATCCATACTTGCAGTTACGTCGCCACAATCACGTTTCAGTTCAGTAGCTTGATTATTCAAGTCCTTGACGTCATCCTTGATTTCGCTAACATCATCCTTCATATCATTCATATAGCTCTTCACCTCTAGCATATCATCCTTCATCTCATTTTCTTCCAACCTCACTTGTTTAACTTTAGTTTTCACTACATTTACGTTCTCCTTCACATTGTCTACATCATCTTTCACTATCAATGCATCCCAGATAGCGTCGTTTGCTTCATATTGTAAGTCTGCAAACTCTTGTTTCAGAGGTTGAGCAATATCTTTAAGCTTACCTTGGACTTCACTTTCTGGAAAAGTAAGTACATTACACAAATGTTTAAACACTTGGGTGCCTAATGGACAGGGGGAACAATATCAAAAATCTAATTAATGGGTGTTTAATAAACGGAAGGGGTGGAAAATGACCAAAAATGTAAAATAAGGAGACCTGGACAATAATTTTAAAATCAAGTGACCGAATGAAATAATACTAAATGATACAACAGGTGGGATCAGCGTGACTCTCATGAGGACAGTTTATATTTGCATGCCAAAATGCATATTCCAAAGATTTTCTTAGGCGGTAACCAACCAGTTCTATGGAGCTAACTAAAACGTAATAGGTGAGGGGGTGGAAAAAGGATGTCCTGGATGGACAACTTTTCACAAAGTAATTTGCGGATGTATGTCTATAAGGTATAACAATAGCTCACAGTAAAGACATTTTTGATTTTGAAAATGAAGATAAGTTTCAGTCTGAGCATGTTAATAGCAAATGGTCAAACAATGGAACACTTATCTAAAGATCGATCACGCAGATGATTTGATAAATTAGTACGTTATAGAGAAGATTGGAGCTTTCTCGCTTGACTAACTTTCTGCTAATGGCAGTTAAAATATATATAAAGAACCTACGAGAACTTTGTGTCTTGGAGAATACATCAGCACAACTGCTTTCGAATGAAACTCCTGTAGCAGAATAGAACATATAAAGTCAAAATTAATAATTAACTTGAATCATTATTACACATTTAAGCATTACGACATATGCATGTATTGAATCAGAGCAACAAGCTAAATACTGAACTTTGCAGTATTTTGCATCATAGGTATGAAAGGCTAATGGCACATTTGTAACCAAGGGTAGGTGAAACAGCCGTACCTTTTACAGGATAACCATACAGGAACCAGTGGGAGGCAAAATAGCCCTATCTTTTAAGGGATAGCCATACGGGAAGCAATTAATCTCAACAAATCCTATACCTCAAGCCTGCTATTGATGATTGGCACAACACAACTGGATATAAAAGACTTATTTGGTATTTCCAGCCAGAATTTGCTGACAAACAAATCTTACGTCGTAACATATAAATTGGAAATATGATAGTCCAAATCTGTACATATGGAAATAATGATATGTTATTCGATATATTATAATAATGATATTCAACATTGAATTATCGAAAATATAGCTACCCAGGTTAAACAAGGCAGGATGCTAAAAAATTCAAAAGAGAGAATATTAAGTATCAGCATCATTGTACAATAAAATATCGCAACATTTTCAGCAGACATATCCTTTAATTTGTTAATGATTGAATATACATTTTGACAGCACTTACTATCTTTACACGGCAGCGTATATGATTTAACAACAATCTTCTTGAATTTATTGGCAAGCAAGTCTTCGTCATCAGATAATGTATCTGTGAAATGAGCTAAACTTTATCATTCAGGAAAAGAGGGATAACATACCATGCAGCTATGAAACCATTTTCTTAATATTTCCATTATGACTTTGGTGTCATCTTCCAGAGTGATCATGATAGATATTATCACTTGAAAGTTGACATTCAGCAAAATATCCCAAATTTCAGTAGTGACTCTGATTCCTACTCTTTATTACCTGGGTTATTACTCTTTATTACTCTTTATTACAATTCAAATACAATATGGTGCATACTGTCATGGTATAGCAATATACACCACTATGTCATCAATTAAAAAGTTCTGTTGATCAATACAGACAAGGAGAGCTGCTGAGACCAGGAGAATCTTGATCACCAAAGTTTTACTGCAATAACCTTTCAGAAATATACAAACAATATTGTAAAGAAACATTCTACAACTTAAAATTACAACTTAAAACTTGATACATTAGGTATAGTTAATACTCCTGTCATGATGATGTATATATGTCAAGTAACAATGATATGTAACGGACCAGTATTCAAGAGTGCTCGATATGTCGGAGCAGATTTTTCGGAGATTCCACATGCACCCTCTCAGATCTTCATAACACTTTATGGAAATGTTTATACATGTAATTCAGGACTATACTGAAAATTTCAGATCGATATCTTATACCATTCCAAAGATATGAATTTCAAACTCTCCAAATTCCGCTCCGACGTCAGATTCACAGTGTGTGAATTACACTTATCCCAAAACTTTGAGATCCTATATGTCTTGATTTAACAGTAGCACTGTCTTCGAATTTATCATCGAGAACATGCTTACTTGCACTATCAGACAGTTATATAAAAAATAATGTTCTATAGAAACTATTATGAGACTAAATACCCTTAATATGCCATCGGGAGAAATTCGACACCAATTTAGTCGCTTTTTAAACTCCCTGAAACATAAGATGGCTCTTTCCTTTATCGGTCAAATTCTCTCACCATAAGATGCTGCTAATATATTAATGACATCAGGAAGAAATCAGTGGCGACTAATTGGGACATTAAAATGTTAGGTATCTAAAATGTAACAAAATCTGCGAAAACCTCGGATTGAAACAATTAACAAATTTTCCTTACACCAGTGCAGAAAAGCAATAGACAACAAATACCTCAACATTAAGAGAGAATTATAAACTAAAGAAAGCATTCCGAAAAAACATTCTCAAAAGCAAATGTTTGTCTTGTGCAGGTAAGGAAAATACACAGATTTTCAACAAAAAGAGTGCTAGGTTTGCTTTTGGTGTAAAGTGTCATCTATGAGTTACAGCTGAAAATTCAAATAATAGTAAGATGCATTCATAAATACGATTCATTTCACTAAAACGAGGGCCACTATTGATTGCCTGAGATCTACTAGTAGCTAACAGATGTCAACGTCTTGGCCATTCAAATGGGATGGCTCAAACATATATATGTATTTTAATGCATTCAAGTGATTCGAATGCTCTCATGGCAATCCTGTAATACCCGATGTTTCAATTATATCTGTTACTGTTGAGTAAATCTAATTTGACCATTGGTTTTTAGTCATAGAAAGTATCCCAAAGAGGGCTAAGAGTTGAATTTGCAATATTCGAACCTCAGATTAGTTTGATTATTGCACTCCAAGTCATATTATAGAGAGGAGGGCCAGATACAGTGAATTCTCCATAGATATATCAAACATTTCAAACATTAAGGAACCATAATAGAATATATCTTTCAAAATATATATATGTATATAAATATATATATATATATATATATATATATATATATATATATATATATATATATATATATATATATATATATATATATATATATATATATATATATATATATATATATATATATATATATATATATATATATATATATAAAATAGAGTATATCTTTTAAATCTACTATTGCAAATTATTTCAACTTTTTGACTCCTGTCATATGCTTTTTAACTTTTTATTTCATTGTAAAACTGTAAATAGGAGCCTTTTGTTAATTTTAGTCTATTTGATTTCAACAGGATGCAAATTGCTACCAAATAAAGGGGACTACTTCGCGGATTTCACGTATCGCGCGCGACTGTCATGACGTAATCCCCGCTCCCCCTGATAAAAAGAGACAGCTTTGTTGCCTGCACAGCATCAGAGAAAAAATTACCTATAAATAAATATAACGAGAATACCTGAAAAACATGCTTCAACACCGGCTTCTGACGAAAAATCTAAGATGGAACAAAAACAAAGCAATCATTGTATGAATGCTTTAGATACAGGGTCATGAGCTTGTCTAAGTTCTCCATCGCTAGTGGCAAGCATGATGTTTGGGTGATGTTCTCTAAGCAAAGGTAAAGGGCAATACACAAACAACATCCTTGGGCCAGGCATATAAAACTTCATCTTCATGGTCACCACTTCACTAAATCTCGAAACGCCGCAAACTGCATGTTTGTAGATATGTGCAGTTGCGGTAAATATGGTTTATTAGATTCCACTCTCCAAACTTGCTCATTGCTCGGCGCACTATTTGCCATAGTTTTCAATCAACAGGCTTCTTGGATACAATCTGGTTCCTAAATGTTTGGTTACAGTTGGGATCCCTAGTTTGGCCTACATTCAGAGAACCACTGGTGGATATCAAGCAGTCAAATAGCTGAGGAAAATCAATGAACACTGATTATGACAGTCATACATAATGGTGGAATATAAATATTTAAATAAGTATATATATATATATATATATATATATATATATATATATATATATATATAGACTCTCATAATAAAAACAACTGTTTAACGTTTCGCGTATAGCTTCATCAGACAAATCTTTCATTCAAGATTTTTCTGATGAAGCTATACGCGAAACGTTAAACAGTTGTTTTTATTATGAGAGTCTATACAAATTTTTAAAAACTTTTAGTGAAAAGGCTATTGAATTATATATATATATATATATATATATATATATATATATATATATATATATATATATATATATATATATATATATATTTGAACAATGAAAGAAGACAGTGACAACTCTTTCACGGAATAGGCATCGATTTGATTTTTACCCGCTTTTTGTTTTCTCAGTGCTGACTAGTTTCGGCCATTTGGCCATCTTCGGAGCAACTGCATGTGTGTATGTTAAGCATCTGCTTTATAAATGTTCAATCAATTAAAAAGAATTATTTGCTGGAATGTTAGTAATTAATAGTCATATTGCGTTCTTGGCTTTTATCAGAGTGGTTGTTGCTTGCTGTTGTTGTTGTACTTCTTTCGTTTGACATCTAATGAGAAATATCGCAGGATTCAACTCTAGGATTCAACTCAACAAAGTTTCTCCTCTTTCCCGATGGAGGCTACTAACATCGTCTTAACCATTAACGGGGGGCACTGGCCCTGTTCCATTTGGATCTGTTCAACTTTGTCTATCTAGGCTTCATCTATGGATCTCGGTTAGTTTGGTGATGTCTCTATCTTGATTCAATATGTTGTTATTGGGGTGTTTCACAGTTGTGTATTTTCTTTATTGTTCGTTCTTGTGAATGTTCTTTTGCAATTTCTTCTCATTTGATATCGACGTTGTGTTGTTGTTCATTTGGGTTGTTTGAGTTGTTGTTGTTGTTGTTGTTGTGTTGTTGTTTGAGAATTTCGATGTTGCGTGTGTCATTTTCATTGTCTATGATCATCAGTCTTCTATATTCCGATTGCTGTTGTTTCTTCTAGGTTCTTCGTGACGTTTACGCTGAGTGCTGTTGTGTTATATCGTTATTTCATGCAGAACTGGTGTTTCTTCATCGTGTCTCTTCGGTATCAAACTATAGCTCCGTGCTTTTTGTTGGTTTGGTTGTATCTTGATGGTTGTCTTGTTTTATGGTCTTTGCTGTTGAACCTTATTGGTTTCTGAGTATTTTCGTCTTCTGAGATTTGGTCTTTGTTAATGTATATAATTGCTCTGAGGATGAGTTGCTCTGAAGATGACCAAATGGCCGAAACTAGTCAGCACTGATATGTATATAGATATATATATATATATATATATATATATATATATATATATATATATATATATATATATATATATATATATATATATATATATATATATATATATATATATATATATATATATATATATATATATATATATATATATATATATATATATATATATATTATGTAGGTATGTATATGTGGTGGAAAATATTATGCTATAAATATTGGTGAAATATTTTATGCAACTAGATGTAAATAATTTACAGAACGTACCAGAACTGTAAGTTCTCCTTCTATATGCAAGAGGACGTTGACTGCCCATTGCCCCTGCTTTAGATTAGAAGCAATATTTACGGTTAAAATTGCCTCCAAATCAAGTAAACTAAGGTTCAAAAACATCACATTGGAATAACATTTCTTAACACATATCATCGATCACTGATCACTATTATCACTATGATCACCTATCGTTTATACTATCGCCTTATTAGATATAATTAAGCAGTTGAACATTGCTGATACAACATGAAAAATATGTTTCGTGAAACTATATTACTCATTCGACAGTATATTGCATCATAGATATGAAACCCTGGTAAAAATATTGATAATCGATGCTACCTTGAACATTTACATCCGAATATGAACACATAAGCCAATTTTGGGATACTCAACTGATCCACAGTAGTTAAATCTTTCCTAACAGTAGGGATATGGTATTGGCTAAGTATAAGTAGTGCTTTTAAATGCCGATTACTTCTAACTGATGTGTTTTCTGGTTTTTCCTCATATATCTCCAATTGCAACGCAGACCTCTGAGCGCAATTAGCTTTGTTAGAGAACCTAGAAGAGTTTTCACTTCACAAAATTCAAGAAACAGAGTTGAAATGCACATTGTTTTCCAAAAATCAACTTTGTTCCAGTATATCATTATTTGAAAAGTCTTTTGGTACTACAGAACTTCACTATAGCACGAAAAAGCGGGACATTCTTTAAGCATACTAAAAAAGCTTTCAGTATGCTTAAAGAATGTTCCCGCTTTTTCGTGCTATAGTATATGATTATTCTAGGATATTTTTGTTGTTATCAAGAAAGCTAATATGCTACTCTTTAAAATACTAGGTGCTTCACTGTTCCAAATGAACAGATGGGAGTACCATGTGTTACATGCTTGTTTACTTAAACAGTATTGGTTTCTGGGAGAAGTACAGGTAATACTAGAAAATTTCACATTCTTGCCAAATTCAAGTGTCCAATAGAACATATTGTTATCCTCTACATCTCGAACCAGTATCTTGCTGGGGAGAATGAGGGTGCGTGTATGTTGTAACGATAGCAAGATGTAGAGGAATGTGGTTTTTATCATATTTTGTAAATGCCCCAAGGACTTTTGGCAGAGTATTGTAAGTATGGCTTCTCTACTGTGATTAATGGTAAATATAATGAAAGGCCTCACCTGCGCAACAGTCCATTTCTAAGATAAAACAAAGGCAAATTTAGAGTTTTGCATTCACCACTCAAAAGCAAGAGTAAACAGCATTCATCAATGGGGTCATTCAAAATGTATGTATACGCTGAAGGGGGAAGGGGCTGTCCAATAAAGCGTATGAAAAAGCACAAGGGGAGAGAGCTCTTCAAGGAACATACATATGTCTACGTAAGTTTCAATCCGTTATTACACACGAAGCATTCTAAATAAATAAAACAGCCTTTTAAACACACATAAGATCGTTCTTATCACGAAAAACCTCAATTTCAGGTTGTAGATCTCTCGGGTATGCATTACGTTTTGCGGGTATTGAAAATACTGAGACAAACAATATATTTACATATTTAGACTGGAGTGACAACTTCAAAATACGTACGCTCGATGGAATGGGATTACCTTTAACGCATACAAAAGTTAACAAGGGGGAAGGGGTCCAAAATCGATGAATATTAAGCGTGCGTATTTTTTTTAAACTTCTAGCAAAAGTATGAAGTGCTACAGCCAATAAGTTTTATATTCTCAAACGGCGTAGGAGCCAATCTGAGACCGCAGGAGGCATTGGAATCTTGCAAAACTTCAACAGTGGTGGTACAACAGCTTTTCAAGCTGCACGAAAGTGCATTTTAAACTGGGTTTTCTCTCCCCCCCCCCTTCCCCTAATACGTCATGCGCTAACCATCCAATAAGGTAACTTTTATAATGACATCATCAGGGGTCGTGCTCTCTCTATATTTATCCCGGGCCCTATACAAGTTCTCGCTGATTCTGGGCTCTCTTTCTCGTAACGAGGAATGCGTATAAGTTGAACTGTTTTGTCTTGTCCAAAGAGATATGAGGCTGTGACATCTTTTGGAACCCAATGTCATCCTTCAAGTAGATTCCGCAGGAGAATAGATGCAATGCTTACGACTACAAATCACTCTCTATGTAGTAAAACAAGATTTTAAAAGACCGTCATATTCGATTGTGCTTGCACTACAAAAATATGTTTTACAAACATACCTGGAATCCGTTCCACTGGAATGACTGATTCTACGGTAAGATAAAAAGCAAACATCAGCATATTGATAGAATAGTAATCTTCTTTGAAGCAGGCGAGTGCTCTAGTCACCTATACAGATTTGCTCTTAGCTTGATTGTGCTGCTTGATAATAATAAAAATCAGCAAAGTTTAATGACTAGTATATCTGTTCTAGAATGATATATGAATTTGATATCTCGAAAACTATGACAAAATTAATCAGAGGGCGGATGTCTATTGGGCATAAAAGGTTACCAGAATTTATCTTCCTTGAATCCGCAATGATTTTGGAATGGATTAGTCCCATTACTAAAATTAAAATTCTATAACGTGTTCGTTGCTTAAATATTAATCAGTTTTCTCTTAACCAAGAGTAATTACGAAAATAAAGGTAATATGCATCCTTCATTATTGAATATTGTGCAAATGTAGTTAATTCAGCATAAATATTATGCGTTCTACGAAGCTAAAATCATGGACACTGTTCAATATTTAATACAAGATATTTTGCATTCTAATCATATTAAATGATATTTTGCAATGACATAATCAGGATAAGGCATCAAAATAGGATACTAAATTATACAAGCAGTATTAAGAGTAGTATGATAATTAATACAATACATTTGACATAAATTAGATATCATGCTAATCAGTAATTAGTGAGATGTTATTAAGTACTTAGCAAATAGTAAGTAGCTTCATTGCATTACTGATGTTCTTATTGCTATTTTGACTAAACGATTTCATAATATACTTACCGGTGAATGTTTCATTTCCATTCACCTTTAAGAGATATAATGTTTCTTTAATCATTCCTTTGAATTCAGTTACATAATTCTTTACCCATTCAACATAACATCTTGCGTCAAAGACATCACGATTAATGTTTTCTTTATCGTCCCTTATTGCTCTAGCATCACACCTTAGTTCTTCTACGTCATCTATCAGTTTTGTTGACTCATCCATTAGTTCACATACACCAGAATTTACCATGGACACATTATTAATCTCTTCTTTAACAACATCTCTCATTTCCTTCAAAACATTTTTTGCGTAAATACTTTCCATTTTCATCTCATTAAAATTATCTTTTATTACATGCACATCATCTCTTACATTGTCAGCACAATCCTTCAAGTCAGTAGCATCATTCAAGCCCTCCTTAATGTCGCTTTTCATGACATAAATATTATTCAACATATCAATTACCTCATAACTCACTTCCTCAACATCTCCTTCTACTTCATTAATACCACTCCTTACTTCTTTGATGTTTTCATTCACATTCCTAACGTCCTCTTTTGTAGCATTAATATTGTATGTCATTTTTTTCACATTATCCTCTACCTCGTTGATATCTTCAATTACTTTATTTACATCATCTCTCACTTCTACGACATCATCTTTTACATCTTTAGTAACATGTAACATATTTTTTCCATGGTATTGGATTTCTTTAATAATGCTCTTCTCTTCCTTCATAGAATTTTTCACTTCCTTAACATTGTCCCTCAACTCTTTAGCATCATTTTTCACTTCCTTAACATCATCTTTCATTTCTTTAAGGTCTTCATGTAAATCATGAACGTCGACTTTTACTTCCTTCACACCATCCTTCACGTCAGAAACACCAACCTTTATGTTGTCGATGCTGCTTTTCAAATTTCGCAAATTGCCTTTCATATCTACCGATTAAAAGGTCTTATACAGTATAACAAGTATTTGTATTCCTAAAAATTGATCATACACAACCACTTTTTACTTTGCAAAACATCTACGTTGTACTACGATCCATTTTCAATGATCGTAATGGTGATCGCAGTGATAACTAAACTATTTGATTACACCTGAATTCACGTTACATAGCATGCCATTACAGGTAACACTCATCCATCTAGGAGTTCATCATAACTACAAAATCTGGAGGACCTAAAGTTAGAATCGTTTGATTGTTCAAGATATCGTACTTATGCCATTGCCATCTTCAAGTCACAGTGGGATGTCTAAAAGGACTAGAACGTTGATGACATAGTATGTGAACGGCCCTTAAGTATTCTGACCTTATCATTTTACCGGACAGAGAATCGGCTAATTCAAAAAGGATTGGCTGAATTCAGTAATAGCCAACATACTTTTTGAAATAATTCTAAGACCAAACGAGAATTAATGGATTTGAGTATCAACAATATATTATAAAGTAAGAAAACCTCAATGATTCAATAATGAAACCTTACCATTCAAATTTTCTTCAAAGTCTTTAACGATGTTGCTCAGCAGCTTTTCACACTCTTCAGTAACCTCCTTCCCAAGTGGTGACGTAACAACGTCGCCTATTTCTCGCTCAGCAGCCAAGCCGAATGCTTCTTTTGCTGTTAGACGTATATCATTAACCACAGATCTAAACTTTCCAGATGGGCATGACATAGTTGGCAAATGGGCAAAGTATTCATTCCTTATATTTCTAATTATGCTGATCTTTTCACTTGTACGCAGAGGGACAGCTCTCTCACTCTCAGGCCTTAAACCTTGAATTAAATTGAGGCCAGAATCGAGCATAAGTTTCAGCAATGTTGTTGTATCCCATTCTTGCTCATTCCCCATTCTCCATTTTTCAGTATACAGCTTCAAACTCTTACTTCGAATGGTACCATCTGGTAATGCATTATACAATCGATTGCCACTGTTACCGTCGCTGCTCCATTTCTGGTGTGGATGTTTTGAATCCCATCTCCTTTTGAACAGCACTCGTAAATGTTTTGCACTAATGTCCAAGATAATGTAAGATAGTTTAACAAAATTCTGTTTCTCCTCGTCTTGCGTAATATCAAAGGTGGTATCTAGAAATTTTAAAAATAAAATCATGTTCCTTAATTGCTGTTACAATACTTCGTGACTAAATTGGTAGCGTAGGATAGAGTCTTATATATAAGATTCCACCAGGTGACGCAATACAATAAAGATATTAATCGAGGTCAGATGAAGTGCTAGGAAAACGTCCCCAGTAGGCCCAATGCTTTCCAACAAACTGGGGAGAAAACAGCCATAGAATTTCTCCAGTTGTTGGGGCTTACTCAGAATCTTTTCAAGCAGAGGATGGTCCTCTTCAGGATTACTCTATCATCATGTAAAAATATTGCGTGATTTATCACTGAAAAACAACTTGGAATGAGTGTTGCCTGCTTTATACCAATGCGTCTACAGGGTGTGGTCTCAAAGTTTTCCCATTAATTTTGGTCCTTATTAAGACAGTTTCCCACTAGTGGAAATTCCTTGCAACATGCTATGATATAAACTGTAATAGCATTAATTTGATTGTTAGAAAAGAACAATAATCATATCCCTTTTGGATCAAGGAAACGCAAAGCAACTGCTCATAGTAAGGAAAATATTTTGTAACTCAGCTCAGTAATAAGAAATTTCCGCGAAAAATTGAAATTAACATCTCAACAGAGCAACTAGAAGTCAAAACTGAACACAACATGACTTGTGCCAACATACTGTTCACATTGAATTCCTCACAAAGAAAGATAGCAGAATAAAATGATCGATTGAAATGAAGTTAAGATAATTTATCGCTGCGACGTACCCGGCTTGTCGTTGATATCAGTCGAAGGATTTTCCGGCAATTCTTCGTTGAGGGTAGCCTCCTGAACTGGTCGTATGATTTCTTCAATAACAGGCTGTCTAACATTTGTCTTGAACTTCTCAATTTGCGATTGTACAACACCAGAAAGTTCATCTTCAGCATCTGGTCCACATATCTTGTTTACAGCTTTTTTTATTGCTGAAATCATCTCGTCACATTCAGCAGATTTGAGTGAACCATTTGATGCTTTCGTAGATAATGACACTACAGTAGTCCGCAGTTTATGCATGTCTCCTTTCACTGATTTGTCACACAGATTGAGACCAGAATCAAGCATAATATACCCCCATACAGTGATATCCCAATCTTCCACATTCCCATAATGCAACTTGTCTTTGTATTGCAGGAATCTCTTTTTCTTTTTGCTCTTTTCTGGTATTGCACCAATCAGATCATTTCTTGATTCTCCATTACTATTCCAGGGTTTGGTTGGAAACTTCGTGTTCCAACGCTCAATGAACAGCTTTCGCAAACATTTTGAGACAGCTTCGGCAACACTAACAGACAGCTCTACTCTATTTGACTCATCCATATCATCCACTTAATCTAAAAACAAAATTGACAAGTGAGTTACTACTTCATCATAAACTCCTAACATGACGAGAAGACTTTCGAGTGTCTAACTGAAGATAAACAATGTAAAAAGCAATCTGCAAAGAAGGATTCAGTGAACTAACACATTTGCTTACCGATAAGACGCCTAGTTACAATAACACATCATAGTAACAATTAACACAAGAGATCGTGGGTTCAATGGTGAGTTATCAATGGGTGTACAATACAGTTAGGCCATATTCTTCAACCAAGGAAATTTTACAAAGGATTTTCATGGGGGGAGGGACTCAGGGAAGTGAGGGGACTCTGTACAGTTTAGTCACATAAATAAAGTCTTTATCTTTTGGGGGGTGGGATCCAGCTACCTTTCTAATGACGGTATATTAGCCTGGTAAATTCGTAATTTTGTAGAGTAACCTAATCACTTATTACAGCTTTATGTATCCTCACATCAGATACATAAAGGTAGTTTTGAACGTGTGACAAAGGGGGATTGTGGGTATCTACAAATGCCAGAAGTAGTGTGACCTAATATGTGAATGGCTTCCCATGGAAGAGAAATTACAGAGGCTAAAACATTCACAGGAAAACTAGGAAACGGTCTAAAGCCTCAGCCCCCAAGAAATATGTCGACGTAGATAGTACCAGATAAGCAGGAAATTTCCCTCTTACAACAGTAACACTAGTCCACAGCGAGCAAAGTCATGAAAATCCATGTTACCAATAACTACGAACACAATTAGATTTGAATTTACCCAAACAAATTAACCAAGCATGTTTATGCCCCCGATTTCAACACAAATGCACAGGGTGGACTGTCAACTTGAAAATCTTGTTATAAAGTATCGCAAACCTCCACTGCATCCATATCTAACATGGTTTCATCTTGATTTAATAAAATTCTTGGGAATTACATATCGTTTATATTTCTTGTCTTCATTCCAAGTTTAATTTTGCTGGCATGGGGCAATTCAAAAGTGAATACTCCCAATATTAATCAATCATGGGCCCCCCTGTCCGTGGACACTTTTGCACGTTTAGGAGGGAATCGTCGTCTTCAAGGTGTACGTACTTTTCAGTCATCAGCCCTTCCCCCCTAGATATTTGAATCTATTATTTATCTCGCTATTTTAAAAGTTCGACAAATTTAATGCATAACCAACAAATCCAAAATCTAAAATTTACTGTTTTTATGCTTAGGACAATCCTGCATGTACAATTTTTTTAAAGATAGTTTTATGTAACTAGGATGCTTGACGAGTAATATAGGGGTTCAAAATAATATAGGCATACGTACGGTCTTTGTGAAGTCCCATCCCTTCGTACATTCGTAGGCCTCTTCTGCGTACCCCCTCTCCACTTTCCGAGCGTACGTTCTGTTTGAATAGCCTCGTATGTTTACTAGGAGCACTCAACATTTAGGAGGATGGAAACTCTCCGTGCGACTGAACAACACGAATGGTTAACGGATGAACGACAGTTTCCCATATCAATTGTTGTCAACCCGTTTGAGACGAAACTATTTTACGTCAAAAACTGTATAGTGCCTAATGAAATTTCCCGAATGAAACGGACTTCTGAATGATTGGAAACTCCCCTTCTCCCCACTCCTATGACATCATAGTAAATAGAATGGTGATTAACTTTCGTAGACACACAGTATGCGTCAACATGATTGACCTACAACTGATAGCAGTGAAGACACATATACCTGATTTCAAAAGAGATTCAACGATTGACAGCAGTGTTCTCTTCATCTTTTACGTTCAAAACACAACAAACAATGCGTAAGCTCAGGCCTGGTAGACTTATTCTAAAACGAATTAAAACGCCACAAAGTGTACGGCTATAATAATATTGAAAAGCATTGTACATACCCTGATATTACTCGCTCAAATGACAAATGTTATCGAATTGGCGTGTTTTGATCCAGAGTGGACTAAAACAAACAAATCAGGTTGTAGCCATGAATCGAAACTAATGGGTATTGATCGGAAGTATTTGTGACATTAAGCTACTAACAGAAGATTATTGAACACCTCTATTGAATAACAATAATGTCATTCTTTTACACAAATATGGTATAGGAATGCATCTTGTGTTTGGTTAGCTCGTGCGCAAATAGTATTTGGAATGGGGGTTGAACTGCTATATCAGAGTTAATATTGATTATGGATATGGTACGCTATGGTATGGCACCGTCCATTTGATTGTAAGGCTGCTAGCTTATAAATGAGCCGATTTACTAACTTCGCTCTGATTGGAATAATCAATACTTAAAAGGACACAAATCGCCTCATATATCCATCGTGGGTGTGATGCGTGTGATCGCAGAAATTGAAAACTGAGACACATAAATCCTCACAAATATCTTCAGCATGTAATCATTAAAAACACAGCGAAACTTACAACTGCAAAATAACAATCGCATATATTTATTTATATATTTTACAACGGAACTGTCAAACTAATCAATGACGTAATGCCTATTGCATCGGTTGAGGGTATTAAGGCTCGGCCAAACTACAGTAGGATACTTTGTCATAAGACATTGTTGCACAAACGAAAACTTTTTCTTATGTTTCTGTGACAAGAAATAAGGGTGGCTAAACTTGTCTGACAAAGTCTGACAACATTTTTGTTGTTGCTGTTGCTTTTGATCATTGGTGGGAAAATCAAGACTACAATGGAGGTGAGGCAAAAAGCAGTTGCCACCATTTTGTTATTAGAAGCTATGAATGACGAAGAGGAGAAAGAGAAGAGCTCTTACAAAGTAAGAAAACGGGTGGGAGAGAGGGAGCGATTGGGTTTATTTAATTTGCTGAAGGAACTTGCCATAGAAGACACACAGGCCTTCATGCAAATGATGAGGATGAGGCATAAACAGTTTAAAGAAATATTGCATTTAATAGAGCCATATGTAGCATGGTAGTTTCATCTTCTAAACCTGGGCTTGAAGGAGGAGATGAAAGCTCCTCGCTGTCTTGTTTCGCTGCCATCTTATCACGCCAGTCTTAAATCATCACTGCGCATACTACTGCGCATGGACTTCTCCAGCATTGAAGTGAATTGTCCAACGACATCATGTCAAACTAGGATACATTGTCATACAACACTAAATGTCACACGATATGTTTGATGATCGTCAAACATTCGTGTGACAAATTTTTCGTCGATTTTGTCATATGACAAGGTGGCCAAACTAGGAAACAATTCGTGAAACATTTGTAAAACACAAATGTTATATGACAATGTTTCCTAGTTTGGCCTGGCCTTTAAAGTTATGCGGAAGTCCGAGGCAGAAACCGAGAAAATACGAAGAAAACAATAACTCAACAAATAGATGACGATGTAGGCAGGGGGGGATTCTAGCTTACAAGAACTGGGGAGGGGCAGGGATGGCGCCAGCCATGGCAGACTAGAGGTGATTTTAGGGCCATGCCCTATTTATTGCCACAAAAAGCTTTCGAAGAAGGGAAGAGTAATGACGAATTGAACCTTGATAGAGGTCCCTCATCCTACCCCACCAAAATAATCATAATCCCTTCTTTGAAAAGTAGGGGTCCAATAAAGGGGTCAGGATAATTTTTTGAGGGGCCGTAGCCCCACTAAATATCGGATATAACAAGCATAATGTAATGAAGCAGGGCGTTACGTACTACGTGGGAGGGGTTTGTCCTCCTTGTTTCAGGGCCGAAAAGCTGAGTAAAAATGCGGAAAAGGGTGCAGCTATCGCGTATTTAGAGAAAGTTAAAAAATGCATGTTTTGTCCAATGTTTAGAAAGCTTTTGCTAAAAGTGGGCAACAATTTTCAATAAGTATCAAAGAAAAACTTATCCCCTGAAATAGGGAGGGAGTTGATAGGAGTAGTTAAAAGTACAGAGTGGATGGGTTGAGGGGTGAAAATTGTGCAGATTTGCTCCCAGTACTTTATAGATGCCCTCAGTTTGCTTGGCGTTGATTCTATAAAATTTCGAGGTAGCATTTTGTGGAACAGCATGCCTGATTTAATTAAAAGAGCGTCATCAGCTGCCATATTCAAAAGCAACATTAGAAACTGGAGTGGAGAAGAATGCCGTTGTAATATATGTAGATAATGCTTATTAGTTTTATACCTTGTGATTTATGGTAGCTTTCGTTTTCTCTTTTTATTGTAAATAGTTGGTTTGAATTGGCTCGCATTCTTACAATGTAGAGCTAGAGAAAACACCAACTTTAAATAAATAGATCATTATCATTATTATTATCAGTGTGTATGTGTGTCTTGGAGGGGGGAGTAAATAGACGTGCATAATTTTGTTATAAGGAACCTATCTGTACAATGCCATCATATTTTAAATAACTTATGGAACTAAAGAAAATTCCATAAAGAAATATTGTCGAAAGCTCATATCAAAACAAAGACGGATCCTGTTTCGTCAAAGAACCATATCCATAGATTTCCTCATTGTCGATCTTCAGGGAGAAAAATATGACAGATGAAAAGTTCAAGTGACATAAGGACAGATTATTTGTGTGCTGTCGGTTCGGGCTGATAATTCAGCCAGCTACTCCAGTCTTCTCTCTGTACAGCTGAGTTTGTGATTGCATGAGAAAATTCCTGCCCGGCTAGACATCCAGCCTTCCTTCAGCTAGAAGGGATTGGATTTCTAGCCCTGGTGAAGGTGATGAAATTTTTCATGTAATTGGACATTTTTCCAAACCCAGGTTGAGAATTACGTTAGCGTCGGCGCATGTATTGTACACTCATGGCCATAATAAATTAGATGGAAGTTATGAGAATTCAGAATTGATTTTAAATCCCTGGCCAAACACTCTTAATTTTATATTCGACAAGTGCCCATGTCTTTTGGGTATCCAAATGTCCTTCCGAGGTGGTTACCGTTCGTTACAAATCGAACGTTTGAGGGACGAGAGTTTGCAGAACGAAGAAGTTATGAGTGTGGGGTGTTGTCGAGCGTTATCGAGTCAACTGTGAACAAGGACAAAATTGCCGATCGGAAGTGGTCGAGATATGTATTGTATGAGGTGTTGTCGAAATTTTTTTGTCAGGTGCTCCACATTTTGCTCGACTTTATGCTCGAACAGTCAGAATCTACCCACATGCACATGACAGAAAAGTAAAAATAAACTTGAGGCTACCCAGGGGCGGATTCAGCACATTTTCTGACATTCTCAAAGGTTAAAAATATAAAACCACACCCAAAGACCACACCCAAAGACCACACCCGAACAAGTATCATAGTTTTGATAATTATGCCTGAAAGATCAAGGACTATTGAAATTTCAAAAGCACTTTACTTACAGAATCAAAACTAATCTCTACTTCAAAAAAACATTTGTTAGGAAATTTAGTTTTTGACAAGGTATCACTGCCCTATCCCTATCTACCGCTGGAACCCCACACTAAGGAATCACCCATGTTCCAGAATTCCAATTGATATCCCAGAGAAGAGCTCTTAACATAAAAAAATAATTGACATGACAACATTGCCAACAACTGTGCGAAGCAACTGGGTTTCTACTTTGATGGCATTCAAAGCAAAGTCCCATGAGCCATATCGCAACTTGCCTAGATACCTTTCAGGATTATTGACACTTGTCAAGCGATTTTATTACTTAATCACTATTGCTAGGTTACCACTTCCTTGAGGTATACCAAGTGTGCAGCAAATATCAGTGGGTACGGGGGTCAGCAACCTTGAGATATCAGACTCGATTTGAGCTGACAGGTTGGTAAGATTCGAAAATCTGGACGCTAGAAAATCTGACATTCTCAACTGAGAGTGTTGAGAAGGTCTCGATCCGCCTCTGCTACCCCAAACCGGAATGGGTGTCAAGTGACAGTTGAGGGTATTAGGCCACTCTCCACTCGACAATGGTTGATATCGCTGGATTTTTGTCGAGCGTTTGGCCAGGGCATAAATGGCTCCTCTGTCATCGGAGTGATTTTTTGTGGTCCACCTTTGATCTCCCAATAAATCAGTGGTTTTCAACCTTTTTGGTGGAGCGGAACGCCAAGATTGTATTCCAGTGGCTTGAGGTATTTTTCACATATTTGCATAGGAGAGTTAAAATATACTGTCGATCGTAGCATTTGTGTAACTTTTGGGGGACCCCTGGACTTTGCTGGCGGAACCGTAGGATTTCGGGAACCCCCGCTGAAAACCACTGCAATAAATGAACGTCATGGCCTTATGAAGTGCCTCACACCCCCTGATCACTCTCATTGTTGATTGACTCCTGCAGACTATTTCCAGTCCCCATTCCTCACTTAAGTTCCATTCCTCCGACCCTACGCTCTCTCTTTGGTATGCATGCAGATGGTCAAGAACTTGAATTGTGACACGCAAAAGTAAACGAGTAAGAGGAAGCTTTTGAAGGTTTGTAAAGTAATGCATAGAGTGTACGTTTGGTTTAACTAATGTTTTTATGCTTCTTTTCATAGTTGCAAGCTTATGCCTGTATTCGTAATCGTGGAAGAGTTGTATTTATGTATACATTCAAGCTGGGCGGATGCCTAATAAATTATGCATATACCAGCGGAAAGCATTCCAGTTTATATTTGCGGCACAGCTCATGGGAGGGGGATTATAACGAACAAAGACTCAACGTTTGGGGTCCAATTGGTTTGTGTGAGAACGCCTTACTGGTCTTGATTGCCTTACATGAGGAAGGAAGTGTGATCATGTAAGCGGAAGTGAAGAAGTGTCTATCATAAGGACCAAAAGGGAATCTCTTTCACCCCCTCCATTACTCTTCAGTGAGTGAGTCAAGCCTTGGGGTGGCTGGTTCTACACAGTTGTTAGGGGCCATTCACAAAGGATGTCCCTGCACAAGGGGGGAGGGGATCTGGTGAAGTAGGACATACTCAGCATATTGGGGAGGATGTGTTTACAAAATGCGGACGTCCAAGTGTTCAGAATGGTACAGCAAGACAGCTCCTTAGGATTAGGTAGCACCGAGTGACGTAGCGCATATTGTGGATATGACAACCTTTTTTATGAAGCAGCAGCCTTTCACAGAGACTGACTTCTTAGACGAGAGGTGAATTATCACATGACTTATTGGTTCCATGTGTGTTCACTTCAACTAAGAATGGCCAGTTAGCAAACATTTTTCTCTTTTTACATAAAGATGCTTAGGTAGCCTTTAGTACACGCTTTTTATAAGAAAAACACTTTTTCCCTCAGGCTGAAGTTTCTTAACTTTTCGCGAATTTGAGGCTGAGGTTTTCTTAAGATTTTCTTAACTTTTGCAGGAATAAACTTGCTGAAACAGGCTACTCTGTATTTGTTGGGACACCAATGATGTGATCCCAAGACGATATCGTTTCAGGCCTCTCCGTAAATATTTTAGCAGGTGCGTGACCGATCCCGCGGCCCTTGGCAAAATTTAGCATGAAGGTACGCGATCTAGGCGCACTGTTATTTGCTTGAAGATGAAATGTGGTTTTCTTGGCATTTTCTTGAACTTGAGCCTTGTGATTTTCTCAGGATTTCCTTAAGATTGTGGCAATTTGAGCCTCATGTTCCTATAAAGTTTTTTCTTATAATAAACGTGTATGAAATAGATGGACCTCCGACAGGGGGGATCCCTGAGTACTGACAATTCCAGAAAAAGAGGAGGGGTCTAAAAATTCAGTGTTTTGCCGGACGTCCGTTGTGATTGGCCCCTTATGTGTCTCGGTGACTGAAGCGTAGGAATTGATGGTAATTGATTCAAGCACATGGCGTCCGGGCCAACTTTCATAATTGCAAGGAATAGTGACTTAGCGTATTTCGACCGGGGCCCTATTATAAGGAAATAAACATCTTTGAAATGAAATCATCATTCCATGGAGTTTTTGCTCGTTCAGGCCCCCCGCCCACTCATAAACAGCAATTACAGTTCATGTAATCGGACATTTTCGCATATGATGTGTATATATATATATATATATATATATATATATATATATATATATATATATATATATATATATATATATATATATATATATATATATATATATATATATATATATATCACAAATTGACAAATCATATTACACGATCATAAATTTATAGCAATGAGTCATTAAACTCTTCAATCTTGCAAACACTTCAATTAAACAGTGATGGTACATGAGAAATGTGGTGAGTTGGATATCTGCGCAATTTCTCAACCTCATACCCCTAGTGACCCACCTGAGAATAGCAATACTGCAATCTGTCAATCTGCCTCCCTCTTGGTGGGTCTATCTGCCTTATACTTGTAAGTTCTTTCTTTATTTTTCTAGTGTACTGTAGAAGGAGACGTTCTAGCAAAAATCAAGGCCTTAATACTATATTTATTTGATGAACCTTTTCTGCAGGCCCTGTTGGTTATTTGGTACGCTACTGTGTTTATATGCTATAGAGATCACCTGTTTTGAAGTGAACAATAGCTGGAAGGTTTGTAAAACATTAATTGTTATTGAAAGCTGGAACCAGCCTTATTTGCATGTCGTTATTGGGACTTCATTTACTCTTGTTTGCGCGATTTTGCGAGATTAGTCAATTTATGCTAAGAAACGACAGTGTTTTTGGTGCCTTTCTGAAGACGTGAAGTTTTTAGTGGTGTCCACGCTCATTGCATATTGGGTTATTTGCGCATTTGGTTTGTTTAATCTCTCACGTACTTCTCTGCGATGCACGAGGTGGACTAATAGAATATGGTTTAACAACAACATCCCTGCAGCACCATAGCGTAAAATTTACGATTTGCCAAAACTGGCAATTGAAGGGTCATCGTTACTTGATTTAGTAATCCAATAACCAGCTATAGATAGTTTTCGCTCAGTGATACAATCTATTACTCTCCGATCTGCTGCACAAGGAGAAAAATTGGTCCATGCATACTCACAAGCGACATATCTTGTTCATTGTCTCTGTCTTCTGGTTTTGTACTTCATTCTTGGCGTTTTTGCAACCTAGAAGCAGTCGAAGCCGTATAGTTTTATGAAAGTTAGGGTTCATTAATGTCTCATTTACTGTTTTTCTTATGTATTGACTGCCTTTTCTGAGACAGAATCAGAATTTGATAATTTAACTCATGTCCTTTAGACCGTACAAGTCTTTCACAAATGCTGTAAATCCTCAAATAGCAATTCTCTTGTGACCCTAATACCTATTTTGATAATCGATACTGCGTTATGCTATAAGAGCTTCCAGCCCTAGCTTGACACTGGTCTAGAATACATCGTAAAATAGTCAGATCTTCATACAATCACTTGCCAAAAGTCCTTGTAACTCCAACTGAATGATATTTAATATTTGCAAATATATGAATAGTAAATAATACTATTATTTTTAAGCTTTTCTGGTCTTTCCTGTTTTGGAAAAAAATCTAGGTGAAAATGATGTCGGAGACATACAAAACAACTCCTTTTCAAGAAAGATACGCACCCTAGGGACAATAAAGCAAAAAGTAATAAGCTGCCCTCAAAGGTGCAATTCAAGCAAAAGGTCATTGGGAAAATTCCCAGCTGAAGCTGGAGACATGCAAATCTCACATCTACAGAATAATTTCAATGTTTACTTGTGTCTTTTCCATTTTCATTGCACTAAATGCCCAGTGAAAATTATAGAACTATAAAGGAACTTTCAGTACTACGATTTGATAATTGGAGATACAAGAATAAGGAACTTTTATAACTAGGCCTTGAGCTACGTTCCTTAGAAAAAAACGTGTTCACACACACGCACGCACGCACGCACGCACGCACACACACGCACACACACACACACACACACACACACACACACACACACACACACACACAAACACAAACACATAAATACATAAATACATAAATACATAAACACATAAATACATAAAAATATACAAATGAGTAAAAGAGATTATGGGTCTTGCGTGAAAATTGAAATGTTAAATGCATGTGAACCGATGGGCCTCATAAATTCAGTATTGAATTCTCAGGTCATTTTTGAGCTGTCGAGCAATACATTCTTGTAAACCACTTTTTTACGACAAACGCGTAAGATAATATTAACTTAATGACCACGCTATGATACTGAACATGTTCTTTCGCTTATCTTATTCTCTGTTAAGCATGTTCAGAATAAAACAATGAAATACAACAGCAGGGGAACAGAACAAACTGCGTACAAAAAGTTTAATTTGAACAAATTGTTGCACCAATTGTTGTGTTCTATTCTCATCAATCATGATGATACATCATGATCAATCATCGTGATCAATCATCATGATCAATCATGTCATATCATATGCTTCTAGAATTTTTAGCCTAATTTGGCACTGTATACCATAATGAACTACCTAGAAATGCTGCACTTTGTATGCCATAGGATACTGTTCTAACTCTTGGTAAATGCAGCTGGTTATGCACTCTTAGACTCTACGATGTGCTTTTCTGTACAAAATAGTTTTCATTGAGCATATGTTAAGGCCTGAATGTGTCCTTTAGATTTCTGTCGTTAGCTGTTGTAAATGCCATTAAGAGATGTTTATAATAGTGGTTGTTTTCTGCACCACCTTTCCCAGGTTTTGGATTTATATGTTTTGCATGGAACTCAGAACAGAATCTGGTCTTTTTCCCTTCTTGGCTTGTGCAAACGTAAACGGAATTGACAATTGTAAGCCATAATCATTTCCTGCACTACTGTGAGTGGTATCTGTACGAGTTGCTGAATATATGGTCAGCTGGGCACAAAAAGATGGGCTAATAAATCTAACATAAACAAATTTATGATCAGGTATTTGATTGGCAATAAGCTGAGTTAATGCCATACTGCAAGGTATTTTTCTGGGTTAGAAAAACATCATGGTTTGTAACTTATCGTGTACCAAATTGATGAACTGATTCAACTAAGTCAAAGAAAGAATGAAAACTTGAAGGAGATTTCCTATTCACACAGTCATAAAACAAAACAAAACAAAACAGTTTCAACTGAAAGAGATCATGCAGTTTTAAGATCTTTAAGTCAGAAAAGATAGGTGAAGAAGGTGGTGTAAAATGTGCAAATGAAATTGTCGCATGTCTTTAGATATCGTTTGCACAATGTAACTGTTTGAAACTGAAGATGATTGGTGATACACCTGAAACATGCTTTACAAGCTTAAATCGATCGTCGTTGTTTTTGAATTTTTATTTCTAAATTGAGATCAATTGTTAAGAAAAGTTGATATTTGTCAGTGTGTTTTGAGGATATGCATCATTATCCAAGGAGCATCTATCACTGCCTTTCCCATAAAATTCTCAGGCAAGCAGTACGTTTTCACATCAGATCTTAACTGAAACTTTTCTCTACAAAATTCAAATCTATATGAAAAAGCTTGGGCTGTGATGTCATTCTCAACCATCAAATTATAGCACATCAGTTCGTAAACTTTGATACTATAAATAGAAAAGATGAAAATAAGACTGCAGATATCTAACATGATTGACAGATTGATTTATCATAACGTAATTTTCCTTAGTGTCCTAAGGACTTTTGGCGAGTATTGTAGTTGACTTAGGTTCAACCCTCACCTATTCGGCCGTTATGTAGTTAATTGTGTTTAAATTGTCAAATCTGCGTGCATTTTATAATTGTCAATACGTAACAGGACATGAAAGGTATACATATTAACCGTTAGCACAGATACGACAATACTGCATATCATGCGTAGATAAAAATAAAATGAGGAACAAACAGTGTTCTGAAATGTTATTTCAAATTAACCTATTTCGTTGATAATCAGTTATATCTATCAGTTTCGCATTTTTAGATAGGTTTTTGAGAAGATTTGGTTTATATCAATTTCTACTTTGATATCTACTTATTCTCTGTAATTGAAGTGGTCATCACACTATGTAGTAACCTATTTTGTATTATAGAAATGAACGACAATCAAGAAGTGCAGTTAGCTGCGTCGGCAAGTGAAGGTAAGTCAAATACTGTTATCATGCACCCCGGGAGAAGAGCTCCCTTGTCCTTAGACCCTCACCACTCAGAACCTCAATGCTCCCCACTCATGTTGTTGTTATGCTGATAGTAGTCAAATATTTGTAATGTTCACAAGGTTTACATGCAAATCCAGGCTGCAGTTACAATACTCCTACCATCTTGTTACTAATGTTGCTACCATGTTGTTACCATGTTGTTAATGTAGTTACCGTGTTGTAGTCATTGTTTGTAAATATCTATGCAATTTCTCAAACATTCAAAATTCAACTGCACTTATACGTTCATATAGGATAATCAAATGTTTACTTTCGAAATAGTATGCGAAGCTGCATTACGATCTGTGAATCATTTTACAATAGTCTTCAAGTTCATTTTCTTGATGAGGAGCACTACTATATCACTATATATCATGTCACTATATCTATATTACTGTCTAGTCTACGATAAATTTATACAGAGAGTGTACTTTTCTGTTTTCAGATTGGCAGTCTGCTGCTTCAAATTATGCCAAACTTTTGAAAATTGTCAAGCTAGAAATACCAAAGAGTCTATGGAACATATTCAAGTGCTCGTGGATCAAAGAAAAATTGAAGATATCCGACAACAGTACAGTCCAGGATATCTGGGGTGTATTAGTTAAATACTTGACTGATAAGAAATTTCAAACTCTATTGAATAACGTGAGTAATTTGACCAGTTGTTGGGAGACGGGTCGTACTTTGACCAATGGTTGGGAGCTGATACCTAGTGTCCTTGTACTTCTCTTTGCTCCCCCTGAGCTTCTACAACACTTCATGAATAATCCCCGTCAAACTGAGGCGGGAAGTAACAGTTCGTGCTCTAGTTACATACGGAATAACATAAAAAGAGGCGAGAAAGAAAGATTCTATAAAGTGCTTGATTGTCTTCTGGGCAAGATACTTGATAAAGAGTGTAAGTTATGGGATCCTTCAGTTCTCATTCTGACGCTTCGGTTTATTGACGCAACACCTTTGAACGGAACCAACTTTAAAAGGACAGATAGATTTGACAGATTTGAGAAAATTTTAGAGATCAGAGAGTCAGTGTTTGGATATGCGACAAGTATGTCTATTCCTGATGATAAATTTAAAGCGTTATCTGATAATATCAAACATGTCGCAAAGGCCTTGTTTAGAGAAGATGATGAAAGCCGTATCAATGATATATTGAATTCCAAAGACCATACAGAGATTGAAAACCTCAACGGGACATTAGAAGAGCAGAAGGTCGTCAGTTATGATGAGATTGTATATTGCAAGTCAATGATGGCCAAACACTTTGCTGGTATGTGTATTTTTCATACTTATTATTTTTCAACGTCATTATCAAACTGCTTTTTGAATATTCTTACTCTCCATCCTTGCAGTCACGGTATTGCACCTATCTATGTTATGTACTTGTGTAGTTTAGTTCTGTCCATCGTTCCATTGTCACTACTCGATTGTTTAGTCAAAATTGAAGAAATCTTCGGTTATTCGATGAACTTGGGCGTAATCTACCGTGGTCCAAACCGGTAAAGCAAATGAACACGTTAGACAACAAATTAACACGTTAGGAAACAAATCAACATGTCAGAAAACAAATTAACATGTCAGAAAACAGATCACCATCTCACGAAGGACATAAAAGTTTCAGAAAACACATTAAAATTTCAGAAAACACACTAAAATTTTAGAAAACACATTAACGAATCACGAAACATATTAAAGTTTCAGACAACGCATATAAGTTTTAGAAGACAAATAAAAGTCTCTGAAAGAAAATCGAACTTAACAAAAACAAATTAAAGCAATTAGAAGCACATTGTCTCAAAGCTAGTGTGCTCTGGTGTTGTTTAGGCCTTACACGTACCATTCATGACAGACAGCAATTCAAATAGTCATAGATACTGCACTAGTTGTGCAAATCACTTGCTGGAAGCTGATAGCTTTTGCATAAATTGTGGCTTACCTGCACAAAGTACCGTGGAGGAGGACAGTTAAGGAGAAAGCGAAGGACTTATTGACATGTACGTCGACAGTGGATATACATATGATGCTATTTTAACGTTCTTAGCGAAATATCATGACATAAGCATCTCCATGTCTACCCTGTAGCATCGGTTGAGAAGCTATGGTTTCAGCAGACGTAGCATTGGTGTTGACAATGATGAGGTTAAAGCGTTAGTTAGAAAAGAGCTTGATGGAGCAGGTTGCTTAGGTGTTTACCGATCTATTTGGCACTCATTGCGTTTGACACATGGTATCTCAATCCACCTTTACTGGATGTGGCTCTGCGCAGTACTGCGATTGCAAATAAAGCATTCTGATTGGCTCCACAGGTCACGTGGAGAAAGTAAGGACGAATAATAGATCTAGGCCAGTACTGAATACAACATGTGGATGTTTTAAATAGAAAGATAACGAGAAGATGGTAAGAAGGTGCTCACATGGAACTTGTAGTAATGATTCCAGGTATCCAGACAGGCCTTCCATGACTAATCGGTGTTAGAAGCCTGGTCGTTTTATTCATTTTCCTCGCAAAAAACGCCAGAAAGCTTCTGCAATGAGGTGGATACATGCCTGCAAAAGACCTGTCTATCAGTTATCGCTAGAAAAACTAACCTACCATCATTTTATTTGCTCCATGCATTGGGTTGGTGAGGATGGGCCAACAAATGAAAAACCTTTTCCTCTCCCAACAGACATGAATGAAGAGGCCCGTAACAGACTAGAGAGGTTGCTTTTCAAAAATGAAGGAACCAGTCACACCAGACTGATGGCAAAAGAGAGTGCCCCCAAACTGAGCAAGAACCCACTTCATCAGAATATATGGTGGAAGAAGAGCTGGAAGTGGCTGATATCCTTCTTAGTTTTTCAAGAAGTACATATTGGGATTCCATAAAACAGGATACCAGTTGTAGCACAAATGAGATGCCAGAAAATGTGAGAGCCAGCTCAATGATAGAATCTGACTGTGTTGTTACTGTTGAACAAGGCACGCAGACATTAAGCTTGGAGAGGTTGTTGAGGAAGAATTGGATTGACAGAATACTTGAGCATCCTATGTATTACACAGGATTGAAGTCCAGAGAGCTGCTTTACTTTCTTTTTGATCTTGTGAAAGATAAAGCAGATAGGATATCTCTTTGGTGAGGGTCTGAACCCAAGGGGAGGAATAAGAATACACGGTTGAGGAAACTATCAACATTGGAAGAATTTTTACTAACACTGATGAGAATTCGACGAGGTATTGACACCGAAATGACTGCTCATCTGTTTGGAATTTCAGTGAACTTAGCCAGCAATATATTCATTACATGGATATTATTTTTAAATAAGGAGTTACAATTTCTCAGACGATTTTCATCAGTTAAATGTAATGAAAAGCACATTCCAAAATCCATGAGGGATAGACACGGGAAACCAAACACTTTTGTCAAGGATCTGAGATGCATCATTGATGCTGTTGAATTTCAGTGTGAAACCCCCAGTCTGCCAGTTGCTCAGAGAAAACTTGATAGTGCTTACTATAACACAAATACTTACAAATTGCTGATTGGATGCACACCTAATGGTTACATTAACTACATATCTAAGTTATGGTCTGGGAATGTTTCTGATCAGCTCCTTGTAAAGAAATCTGGCCTCTTGGATCATCTAAATCCTGGTGATATCATTATGGCAGATAAGGGTTTCAGAATACGACATATGCTCACATTGAAGTCCTGTAGTTTAAGATTACCACCAGGTCTAATAGGTGGTCAACTGAAGCCAAGAGCATCAACAGTGGCAAGAAGAGTCTCCAACATAAGAATTCATGTCGAGAGGGCAATCAGACTTCTGAAAACGTTTAGAATTCTATCACAGCAATTGAAACTTACTCAAAAAAGTCACATGGATAGTATCATAAATGTATGTGTTTCCTTAGCAAAGTTAGGTAATAACCTTGTTGCTGATTGACTGCATTGATCATCATATTCAAAAGTTTAAGGCCACATGTAATTTCTCACATATTCCTAGGTGAAAATCAAACCTTTGCAATATAGGTAGGAAATAATCACAAACAGGAAAGTATTGTAAAAAAACATCATTTTCAGTAATAAATGTTTTTTCAGATTATATTGGCAGTCTTCTACACTTTTACAAATGATTGTATCTCCCACTTCCTATTCTAAATACAGTATGAAGGATGATGTAAGATAAAGTCTCTCATTCGTTTTCTCTCTTGTTTTGCATGCACATCATTGAACCAATGCTTGAAGTCTTGCTTGCAAAAGAATTCCTTGTCTTTCAGAAAGAGTTCAAAATGAGACAGGAATGTTGCTAAATTTAAAAGCAGATAAATTCCACAATCAGTGTTATTATCTTGCTGTGGTGTTTGTAAAACACATCTTTTATATTCAATGTTAACCTCTGCAACATTCCATTTGAAAAACTGGCATAGCAAATCAATTTCATTGTTTCGAGTGATTGTTTCATGTCTGTGGCTAAGTGAATCCATGACTAATGCATAGTCTTGAATAAATATAATCATAAACCAATGGTGATGAGCACATATTGGGACAACAAGGATGTCATCCTGTGAAATATTTGTCAAATGTGATGAAGCCCTATGACAATTGACTTCTGCTTGATCATTACATGATATATCTTGCATCAGTGCCAAGAAAAATATGGAATCAGCCATTTTCAGATTGTTCATGATTCCAAATTGTTCTTTGATCAGTCTCATAAAAGTTACTACTATATTATCAGTAACTTCACTTTTATCCAAAAGGGAGTCCAAGTCTTCCTGAAAAAGAGGAACTCCCTTTATAGTTGCAATAACATAGTTTGCACCTTGGCTAGCTTCCTCCTCATTTAAA
Source organism: Mastigias papua (assembly GCA_964019165.1). Taxonomy (NCBI): domain Eukaryota; kingdom Metazoa; phylum Cnidaria; class Scyphozoa; order Rhizostomeae; family Mastigiidae; genus Mastigias; species Mastigias papua. The sequence goes on along the minus strand of OZ025271.1, from coordinate 426,867 downwards.
AATGAGAAACTGGTTTCTTCATTGTGTTAATATCACTGTTTGCCCAGCCAGATTCATCTACACAAGTGGGGGCATCACATTGGAATTTTTCATTTTTCAAAATACCATGAACTGGTACTGTGCTAAACACAAGAGGAAGTACCCGAAAAATTGAAGGTAAAATAAATAAATAAATAAATAAATAAATAAATAAGGTAAAATTGAATAATTCTGTCAACAACTGCATCCCAGAACTTTGCATTGAATGCAATCTCCACAATAAAGATGCTACCAGAAAATCCCATCTCTGAATTCAGAGTAAACACAACAAAGTCACACATGTTAGTATTGGTTGCTGCCATTCCTCCTTGGACCTGAAAATAATATCTGTGACGTTGGCTTAGACGCATTATTCATCATATCACGTGTACCCGCATCTGGCTATATATTTTGTTTCACCTTTCGGTCCCTATCCGACGTTTCATACTCTGACGAGTGTCGGACGAAAAAAGCTTTCAGTATGCTAAAGCAATGTTCCCGCTTTTTCGTGCTATAGTGGACTTTGGCTTAATGTGTATCCCACCAACATTTTTGTCTAAGAAACCCTCACGTGGGTGCTTTTCTTTACTTTTAAATGGACACTTGTATTCAACAACAACTGTTCTGCAACATTTGCATGTCCTTATGTCATCTGGATTGGCACCTAAAAATGGTCTTTGTTTGTTGATAACAAGACCAGATGGGGCAATGTTGCATTTTTTGTGTGTTCTTATCATCATCTTTTTGTATTCTTTTCTTGCTTCATTTTCAAAAACTTTTCCATGTTGAATTTGAGCAGTCAATTTTGAGTACTTATCTAGACTCTCTCCATTTACAATGTCTCTTGCAAGACAGCTGCCACTTTGTGCAGGGTATTTTTCAATTCTATTTTGCTTTTTATAAACATCACATAATTTAGTTGATGTAACCATCCCTTTTCTATGTATTTTCCACATCTTGCTTAGGCTTTGAGACTGTGTAAGTTTCTCAATGCTATCTGCTTCATCATCAGAAATTGAAAGCTCCTCAAGAAACTTTTCCTGGTCTATAAATCCAGACTGGAGGTACTGATGAACTTTTTGGAACAAAATTGGCACTGCTTCATTGGCTTTTGAGGCTTCAACTTCAAAAATTTCTAGACTTTCACATTCATCTTCACTATTTTCCGAGTCGCTAAGAATAAAACCTGCTGAAACACAGCCAAACTGTTTTAGCTTTTCTTTAATGTTCTTCAACTGATCTGAAGAATGGCCAATGCGGTCTGCAGGAATTCGTGGGTCAAACTCTATTTTACCTTTTAAACTTCTCTTTTTCTTTGGCAAACAGTGTTCGTTCCCTTGCATTCTCCTGCGCTCTCTTTCCTTAAATCCATGATTTTTCAGGAGTGTGGAAGTTTTGTTTACACACACCTCTGTAATAGGAGAAGGTTCAATAGCCCTGCCAGATTTCTTTTTCCAAGAGCAAAGACTCTCTGTTGGGCCTGTAGCTGGGTGCAAACAGTCATGGAGGGAATAGAGAGAAGCAGCAATGTGTTTGCAAGCCCCATCTTGTCCACCTGGGCATTGACAGTATGCAGAAACAACAGATCTTGCTGTTGGCTTCCATGTCGGATTTGTTTGCCCATGTTCTTTTTGTTCCCTCTCTCCGTCAATGACAAACCAGAGCTTAAAATGCTGTTGGCCATCTTTGGTTTTCAACTTCATCGTGGGGCGAACGTTAGCAACAAAAACAAAGTATCCAGATATCTCCTTCATTTTCAAATCTTCCACATGGCCGTCTTCAAATAACCCATACTCTTCAAAGGCTTTGTAGGAGGCAACCTTTTGACGGTCATATTCGCTGGATTTAAATATCAAAAAGTTAAAGATGTCTTCAATACCGAAAGGTGGAACTGTTTTCATTTTTTTTGGTCGAGTAAGTCAACTACTGTTATTATGCACCCCGGGAGAACAGCTCCCTTGTACTTAGACCCTCACCACTCAGAACCTCAATGCTCCCCACTCATGTTGTTGTTTTGTTGATAGTAGTCAAATACTTGTAATGTTCACAAGGGTTACATGCAAATCCAGGCTTCAGTTACAATACTCCTACCATTTTGTTATTAATGTTGTTACCATGTTGTTACCATGTTGTTACCATGTTGTTAATGTAGTTACCGTGTTATAGTCATTGTTTGTAAATATCTATGCAATTTCTCAAACATTCAAAATTCAACTGCACTTGTACGTTCACATAGAATAATCAAATGTTTACTTTCGAAATAGTATACGAAGCTGCATTACGATTTGTGAATCATTTTACAATAGTCTTCAAGTTCATTTTCTTGATGAGGAGCACTACTATATCACTATATATCATGTCACTATATCTATATTACTGTCTAGTCTACGATAAATTTATACAGAGAGTGTACTTTTCTGTTTTCAGATTGGCAGTCTGCTGCTTCAAATTATGCCAAACTTTTGAAAATTGTCAAGCTAGAAATACCAAAGAGTCTATGGAACATATTCAAGTGCTCGTGGATCAAAGAAAAATTGAAGATATCCGACAACAGTACAGTCCAGGATATCTGGGGTGTATTAGTTAAATACTTGACTGATAAGAAATTTCAAACTCTATTGAATAACGTGAGTAATTTGACCAGTTGTTGGGAGACGGGTCGTACTTTGACCAATGGTTGGGAGCTGATACCTAGTGTCCTTGTACTTCTCTTTGCTCCCCCTGAGCTTCTACAACACTTCATGAATAATCCCCGTCAAACTGAGGCGGGAAGTAACGCATCGTGCTCTAGTTACATACGGAATAACATAAAAAGAGACGAGAAAGAAAGATTCTATAAAGTGCTTGATTGTCTTCTGGGCAAGATACTTGATAAAGAGTGTAAGTCATGGGATCCTTCAGTTCTCATTCTGACGCTTCGGTTTATTGACGCAACACCTTTGAACGGAACCAACTTTAAAAGGACAGATAGATTTGACAGATTTGAGAAAATTTTAGAGATCAGAGAGTCAGTGTTTGGATATGCGACAAGTATGTCTATTCCTGATGATAAATTTAAAGCGTTATCTGATAATATCAAACATGTCGCAAAGGCCTTGTTTGGAGAAGATGATGAAAGCCGTATCAATGATATATTGAATTCCAAAGACCATACAGAGATTGAAAACCTCAACGGGACATTAGAAGAGCAGAAGGTCGTCAGTTATGATGAGATTGTATATTGGACGTCAATGATGGCCGAACAATTTGGTGGTATGTATTGTTTTCATACTTATTATTTGTCAACGTCATTATCAAACTACTTTTTGAATATTCTTACTCTCCATCCTTGCAGTCACGGTATTGCACCTACCTATGTTATGTACTTGTGTAGTTTAGTTCTGTCCATCGTTCCATTGTCACTACTCGATTGTTTAGTCAACATTGAAGAAATCTTCGGTTATTCGATGAACTTGGGCGTAATCTACCGTGGTCCAAACCGGTAAAACAAATGAACATGTTAGACAACAAATTAACACGTTAGGAAACAAATCAACATGTCAGAAAACAAATTAACATGTCAGAAAACAAATTAACATGTCAGAAAACAGATCACCATCGCACGAAGGACATAAAAGTTTCAGAAAACACATTAAAATTTCAGAAAACACACTAAAATTTTAGAAAACACATTAACGAATCACGAAACATATTAAAGTTTCAGACAACGCATTTAAGTTTTAGAAGACAAATAAAAGTCTCTGAAAGCAAATCGAACTTAACAAAAACAAATTAAAGCAATTAGAAACAAATTGAAATTGAAGGATACAAATGCAATATAGGAAGCACATTGTCTCAAAGCTAGTGTGCTCTGGTGCTGTTTAGGCCTTACACGTACCATTCATGACGGAAAGCAATTCAAATAGTCATAGATACTGCACTAGTTGTGCAAATCAATTGCTGGAAGCTGATAGCTTTTGCATAAATTGTGGCTCACCTGCACAAAGTACCGTGGAGGAGGACAGATATGGAGAAGGCGAAGGACTTAGTGACATGTACATCGACAGTGGATATACATATGATGCTATTTTAACGTTCTTAGCGAAATATCATGACATAAGCATCTCCATGTCTACCCTGTAGCATCGGTTGAGAAGCTATGGTTTCAGCAGACGTAGCATTGGTGTTGACAATGATGAGGTTAAAGCGTTAGTTAGAAAAGAGCTTGATGGAGCAGGTTGCTTAGGTGTTTACCGATCTATTTGGCAATCATTGCGTTTGACACATGGTATCTCAATTTCACGCCATACAATTACAACTTTGATCAGGGACATTGATCCAAATGGGGTTGAAGTGAGAAAGAGAAGGAGGTTGAGAAGGAGAGAGTATTCTTCACCTGGTCCCAACGTCGTGTGGCACATTGATGGATATGATAAATTGAAAGATTTTGGGTTCCCTATTCATGGATGTATTGATGGATACAGTTGGAAGGTATTGTGGTTAGAATTATCCAGAACAAATAATAACCCAGCAGTCTTTGCAGCATTTTATTTAGACTGCCTAAAAGAACTAGGTGGGTGCCCGTAAGTCTTTCCACGGATCCATATAGTGAAAACTACACAATGGCTGCTAGTCAACTTAGGCTTCGATCAGAATACACTGTTCCACATGCAAGTGAAAAATCTCATCGATTTGTCTAATCAAAGCGTAACCAAGGTATCGAAGCTTTGTGATCATTTTTCAGAAGACGCAGAAGTACCTGGTGGATGAATTTGTTCGTTTGACTGTTTTAAATATTTCTCCGGTGGATTTCCTGCCATCCAAAGATTTTAATAGGTTTCAATATCGTAGCTATAAACAATTTGACCCTGGAAGGTTTACCCAAGATGTAAGTAGGTCGAGTAAGTCAACTACTGTTATTATGCACCCCGGGAGAAGAGCTCCCTTGTCCTTAGACCCTCACCACTCAGAACCCCAATGTTTCCCACTCATGTTGTTGTTTTGTTGATAGTAGTCAAGCACTTGTAATGTCCGCAAGGTTTACATGCAAATCCAGGCTGCTGTTACAATACTCCTACCATCTTGTTATTAATGTTGTTACCATGTTGTTAATGTAGTTACCATGTTGTTACCATGTTGTTAATGTAGTCACCATGTTGTAGTCATTGTTTGTAAATATCTATGCAATTTCTCAAACATTCAAAATTCAACTGCACTTGTAAGTTCACATAGAATAATCAAATGTTTACTTTCGAAATAGTATACGAAGCTGCATTACGATCTGTGAATCATTTTACAATAGTCTTCAAGTTCATTTTCTTGATGAGGAGCACTACTATATCACTATATATCATGTCACTATATCTATATCACTGTCTAGTCTACGAAAAATTTATACAGAGAGTGTACTTTTCTGTTTTCAGATTGGCAGTCTGCTGCTTCAAATTATGCCAAACTTTTGAAAATTGTCATGCAGGAATTACCAGGGAATTTATGTGACATACTCATAGGCTCATGGAATGGTAGTCAATTCGGGGAAATATTGAAGATAACCGAGAATAGTACAGGCCGTGATATTTGGGGTGTATTAGTTAAATACTTGACTGATAAGAAATTTCAAGCTCTATTGAATAACGTGAGTAATTTGACCAGTTGTTGGGAGACGGGTCGTACTTTGACCAGTGGTAAGGAGCTGTTACCTAGTTACCTTGTACTTCTCTTTGCTCCCCCTGAGCTTCTAGAACATTTCAGGAATAATCCCCTTCAAACTGAGGCGGAACCTAACGCATCGTGCTCTAGTCACATATGGAAAACCATAATAGACCTCTGGAAAGATGAAGAATTCTATAACGTGCTTAAATGTACTTGCAAAAACATGCTTGATAACAAGTGTGAGTCATGGGATCCTTCAGTTCTCATTCTGATGCATCTGTTTATTGAAACAACACCTTTGGACAGAGACAACTTTGAAAGGACACGTACATTTGACAGAATTGAGAGAATTTTATTGATCAGAGACTCGTTGTTTAGATATGCTGACAGTATGTCTATTCCTTATCATACATTTAAAGCGTTATCTGATGATATCAAAGATGTCGCAAAGCCCTTGTTTGGAAAAAATGCTGAAATGCGTATCAATGCTATATTGAATTCCGAAGACCATACAGAGGTTGAAGACCAACCAGAGATTGAAAACCTCAACAAGGAATTTAAAGAGCAGAAGGTCTCCAATGATGGGATTGTACATTGGAAGTCAGTGATGGCCCAACAATTTGTTAGTATGTATTGTTTTCATACTTATTATTTGTCAACGTCATTATCAAACTGCTTTCTGAATATTCTTACTCTCCATCCTTGCAGTCACGGTATTGAACCTATCTATGTTATGTACTTGTGTAGTCTAGTTCTGTCCATCGTTCCATTGTCACTACTCGATTGTTTAGTCAAAATTGGACAAATCTTAGGTTATTCGATGAACGTGGGCGTAATCAGACTTAGGTGACTTAAAATATAGGTATATAGGTATGATACCGTATCATAGGGCTTTGTGGACAATTAGCCTTTAAGGGCCCGTCGACAGGGTTTGTACGGTCAGGGAAAATCTGGGTAGAAGGTACTTTTCACTTAGGTGAGGGAAAGTCGGAGAAACCTGCAATGGTCAGATAGAAAATAGTTGTTTAAGCTGCAGGTAGGGAAGACATTAATTTGCCACCATCAAAGAAATATCTAGATTTTATGTTTAGCCTTACTGTTAACCTTATTAACCACACTTTCATTTCCCTGTTTTGATGAGATTGATCGGTGTTGTGATAAGTTTCCCGACCAGAAGCACATAGAAAAGCTCAGTTGTAAGCCAAGGATTTGCAATATTTTTTATGTTCTGTGGCATCATTAGTATGGATGTAGGGATGCAGCATTCCCCTGGCACCGTTGGCTGTTGGTATATTTGCAAAATACCAGTTTTAGTTGTGAAGTCTAGAAATTTTATTCTCCTGTCTAGTTTGATTTTTATTATAGACGATACTATTGCTTCCAATTTTACTCAGGGGTGAACGTGAATGTGTGGGCATTCTAGAGGGGGCCAATTGAAAGATTTTCTGTTGCGTTAGACCTAAGCACGATGGGTCCTCCTGTTTCACAACACAAAATTAACTGAACCACAGATATTGACTCGTGGTATACCATGGTACTGTACCGGTACGTACGTTAGAGCAACATAAAGTAATGAAAGCTTAGGATGTTTATCCATGTTTGTTAGATGTTAAATTTCTATTTTTGAGGTGTTTTGCATAAGAGGCGTTTTTACAGTAATGCAATATGCATCCTGTTTATGATGAAATCGTTGCTCAGTAGACACTTTTGAAGACCATTTGTGTCACTCCCTGTTATTAAATATTCAGCTGGTGATCACACCCTTTGACCTCACCCTTTGACCTCACCCCCCTCTAGTTGTGCTCGCTATTGATGCCACTGCACATATTGTTAAAATGAACAAGGAATATTTCGCTATTTGTTTACTTGCGTCATTGTCAAGCCCCTTACGTCAGTGGGGACGGGTTGGTTTTCCAGAAAGTTCGGGATTGGAATATAGGTATTCAAGAAAAGAGCCGGAGGAAATTTTGCGCTTTTGTTGGCAAATCTCAGGGGAGTTTTTATCAGAAAGTCTGTATAAATCCTATTGGAGAGAAAGCCCGGGCAATGGGACTAGAAGCAAAATAGGCCCTTGTAGTTTCAAATTTGTTAAGTGTTGGACTCAGTCAATCTCCAAGGTTTGCAATTACTGAAGGCAGAAGCCATACAGTGAGCGCAAACTCACATCTGAGGACAATGTAAGTGCTGATTTTGACGTAAGAGAACCCACCATGGCAGAAACATCATCCGGAAAGGCGCAAACGCATCTCCAAAACGACTATTTGACAAAACAATATGATAATACAGTGGCATACAATTTTATCATGATGCCAAGGATGTGACCTTATTTGTTAGTCCATAATGGATTGAGTAAAATGTGGGCTTAATGTAGTCAAAAATACAGAATGTAATGATCAATCGGAATGGAACTAAAATGATTCTGATTCAAGATGAGAAATGGTGAGAGTGAGGCTATATTGGTCAAAAACTTCTTGAAAATGCCCATTGTGAAATTGACGGAGTGTTTTCGTCGACTGAGAAGTTGTGAATATGAGTCGATGTTGCGAAAGACGAGTGACAAGAATTATGACGAAAATTGAATGGATTAAATTACATAGCACAATGAAAAGACTTCAGAAGGACCATGCCTTTCGTAGTATTTGATGGATATGCAATGCTAGACAATTTTCATCCAATACACATTTCATTATTTCTCAAAAAAGTAGTGGGCATTATCCTCCCCTCCCCTAGAGCTTATGATTTAGATTTATTGAAATGTTGTTAAAAACGAATGACCTGTATAGCCAACCGTACAATTGCAATTTTGTCACCAGCAGTTGCGAGTTTTGTCACCAGCAGTTGCGAGTTTTGTCAGCAGCGACACCAATCTCTGTTTGCACAAAGAGAAAGACATCGTGTCATTTGATACCAGCAGCAGAATTAATCATCAAGCTTGTGTTATTTGTCACCAACGACTAAAAAGGCAAGTCATAATTTGCTAGCCCAGATGATGCTCCAACAGTAATCAACCATCATATTCATATTCAACCATGTCTGGGATCTCTCCTCCGCGACCTACATGTCTTGGTGGAAGTTTGTGCAATGTTCATCAATGCCATTGTTGTGGGAAATGTTGTTTGTAAAATTAGGCCCCTTTCCCGTTCACTGATGCGGAGAATCACACATAAACTGTAAGTTGTACAAACATAACAAAACATTTATTAAAAACCATTAGAATACATGAGTTAATTCATCGAAGCTGTTCATTTGTATATCGTTCCATTCAAAAACTGTTCATTTCTAAATCGTTCGGTTGAAGCTGAAAAACGACTGTCCACGTGATCACAAAACGAAGTGGTCAGACCAGGTGACCATTCAACAAACAATAGCATAATTATAATTGGCCCAATATTCTTCACAATGAGCATTTGTCACCCCCCACGTGACAATGACATCATACCCATCGCTGATTGGTTAGATCGCTTAGGAGGGCAAAACAAAAGTTAGCAGTGGAGATCAAAGGACAATCATGTAGTGAGGGCACCAGTGAATATAGATATTTTATTGCCGTAGAGAATTCTCCAACAAACAAAAAGCCCGTACTACGCTTCAGGCGCTTATTATCATTCAAGTTATAACCTATTCCAATAAAACTATAGCCGGAGATAGTGAAATATCGACTGACTTCAAGTAGCTATGGGAATCCTCTTATCAGGCTGTACGGAAGAGCATGTCCTGGAGAAATCAGAAGCGGCATGACATCATTGTCACGTGGGGGGTGAGAAATGCTCATTGTCAAGCGAGTAGGGGAATAAATTGCAGGATATAAAACAAATTTTCATGCTACAGGGCTGCCGCTACTATTAAAAGGCAAAAAGTGATATTCTTAATTTCCCTGATATTATGGCAGCCCTGTGCTAGTTATATCATCTGGCTGACTGAGCAGACTTTCTCTATCAAATGGCATCAGTTTTCAACAATTTTGCTCTAGGAAATTACAGATATTACATTCTATTCATCAAATATTTCTTTCCACATACTCTGCATGACTGAAGTCATGTGACACGACATGTGACGCGAGATCCTCAATCCTTAATTGTAGCCACAGAACATCTGGGTACTGTTACCATAGAAATAGGAGGACTAGAATGCGCGGCAGGTCACGTGGAGCGTAATACCAATGGGGAGTCAAAATGGTAGCACCACGTTGGCAAAAAGACAGAAGCGGCACTGTGAACTGTACGTAAACAACATTGGCTAAACGTCGTTTAGCGCGTAGTCTTGCAGCATGGTACTTCCTAGCAATAAGTATGGATATAATGATTCATGCACACTGAAGTAAATCTAACTTCTGGACGAAACAATCTGTTTTTTCATACGTAAGTATACTCGCACGCGGGGTTTTCCTTATGACTTGTGGGCCTTGTCACTTTCTATTCAACGCCAATTCGGCTTCTGATTTATATTGGCCTTCTTTACAAATACTGAAGGCATATCTAGCTAAAATTGCTGCAAGAATATTTACTGATTTTACTAGATTTCTGCATATTTAGAGAGGAATAGCAACTTTCTGCATCTGGGTGCAAATATGATAAGCAATTTCTCTCAGGTCACTATCAATACCCTCAAGATGTCACTTGCCCAGAGACCTTCAGGAAACCAATTCATAAAACATGACTAACTTTTAAACTTTGATTTAACATAGCAACAATACAAGGTTTAATCAAATAAATAAGTCTAATTATTTAGTCATACTATATGTGCAGTAAATAAAACTGAAGCAACAGATGCTGAACAAGCAACTGGATGTAACTTAACAAAATAGGTCTTAGAGTGTACAAAAGTCTTCACTTTTGCAGTTGAAGAGTTTATCTGTTGTAAAAAATGATCCTATCATTCCCAGTCTTATACAATCAGATTCTGATATCTGAATAACAAATTTGACCCATACTTTCTTCAATAAGAATTTGATCAAGTTTGCAATGAGATGAAGGGTAGGGTATCACAGGGTAACATTGATGGGTCTTTTAGTCAGAGCTCGAAGCAAGAGAGTAAAATTCATGGACTATTGGGCATACACTAAAGCATTAAACACGTCAGGAATTCACTGATACATGTGGGTACATTCTGCCATTCCTCTGTAGAAAAGACATCAAAGGAATACAAAAATCCTGTGACCAAACATTGTTTCATTCTATTTCTTCTCTCACTGCATTTCTATTAAATCTGAGAATATAAAAATTCAAAGATAACAAGGCTGCTAATGATACTACACTTCTCATGAATGATATATCCACCAAATTCTATGTTATCATGACATGTTGTATGGTAACTATGTTCTGAAAAATAACCTTTTCAGAACCATATTGAAATACTACATTTGTCAAAAATTGTATTTATCATAAATGACACAATTTCAGGAATATGATATATTCCTCGAAGATCTTATATATTGTTCATATATATAATACACTCTTCAGAAACATAATATATTTCTCAAAAAGTACAAGCAAATTGGGTTGGTACCACAATCCTACAGCTGTGCAGCTTAATTATGGAGTAAAAATACCTCTATGAAACTAGCTGACTCTCAGTTAATAGCTACTTAGGGACCGCTTATTAATTCTGTCAGAGGAGGGGATGGAAGACATCTAGGAGGGGGCCAAAATTCTGCACACTCATAGGGAGAGAGTGAAAAATAAAGAGCATTTTAAAAGGCGTATGGAATTTCTTCTGAAATCCTAGGGTAGGGACCAAAATTTTTACATAAATCTGAGAGGGAGGACGAAAATTCCATCAGGTATATGAGAATGTTTTCACCCTTCCCCGCAAGTACTTAGTGACCAGTCCCTAATGTTCATGTCAAAAGTTGATTAGGATATACAACAAAGTTGCCTAGGTGCACTCCGTGTAAGGCTCACACCGGAGATTCACTCAGTTACTTTGCATTCATGCCAATATGACACAAATATAGGTCATGTTGTTGTCGTTTCCTTGTACAGTAGCACTAAAACAAATTTCACGCCAGTGCTCCTAGAAAAAGATGCAGTCCTCCTTGGGTATCTCCGGAGTAGGCCGCATGCCAAGCACACTAGCCTAGACGTATACAATCGATAAGGATACAGCATATTTGTCTGCAGCTGACACACAACTACCTGATAATTGACAACTATTTGGAAACCTGAGTTTTGAACTGTATAGAATGGTACAATGCTAAAATATGCAAAGATTTTTATTATCCACATTCGCACTACATCTCTGCAAAGTACTTGGCCTATCCTGTCGAAGATTGAAGTTTCGCTTAAAAGTACTTTTCTTAAATGATTCAACTAGCTGTGAAACAAACCAACTCGACGTACGTTGTGGATATTTTATCTTTAGTTAACAGTCTGGATCTCTGGGGGGGGGGGGATTAAATCACAGGATACAAACCCTAAGGCCCGCATAGCAAACGTATTGAAAAGCGACGGAATCACAACAAAAAAGGTAATTTTCAAACTTTCAAGACACGTACCGATCATCTTATTCCTTCACCACACCGAAAATTGCATTTTACTGTCTACATAGGTTCAATAGTAGCCCAAAAAGATTGAAAACAACATTTGACGACATACCCCGCAACAATCTTTTGCCAACGTGTTGCTATCATCTTTGCTCCCCATGGGTATTACATACCAGACAAAAGCGAAACAATAGAGCGCTCATTCTAGTCCTCCTATTTCTATGACTGTTACTTGCCGTTGCGTTTTGCATTTGCTGCTTGCTACTACAGCTTAGAAACGATAAGCTCGTTTAAACATTAGCCTTATCAACACTTTAGAATCTACGCAGAAACGTGGCAAAAATTTGAATCCCTTCCCCTCCTACCCACATGAAAGCTTGCTCAGGGTTCATACTATACTGTCAGGAAAAATCTGGGGAAAACACCGTGTTTTTGTGGACAGTCAAGGAAAAGTCAGAAGATTTGATTGACACTTGAAGAAAGTCAGGAAAAAGTCAAAGATTATTAACATTTACGCACATTAATTGGTAGGAACGTGTGTTATTGCTTGCTATAAACTGCAATGCTCGTTCAATGACATCCTTCGTTGATCCATGTTGGGCTCGTATCATTATTTAATGTGCAGAAGACACAGAGCCAGAGAGAGGAGACGTCGTTGACGGTACTCTGACTCTACTCTGACTGACTATACAATACAGATTACATGTATACAGAAATAGTGTGATCTAAATTAGTTGGACTATAAAGGTAGATTAGGTGTGAAGTAGATATGAATAGAATTAAACAAAGGAGATGGCAAGATGATGTGACGTAGTAGTTGTTTGTTTGGGTTGGAGTAAGCCCACCGCACGCGGCGGATTTAAGTCTTTGAAAGACAAAAATTTTTGTCTTTGATCCAAACTTTTTATTCCACACACGAGAGATTTTCGTCTTTGATAGGAATTCTGTAATTCCCACACGGCAGATTTTTTGCTTATTGGCATTGTAGTCAGCACCAGACGAATTCTCCACAGGGTTGGTGCCTGGCACTGAGGTCATATGACACTAGCAAGCTCGCCAATTGGCTGCTCAGTATTGGTAACTCAGTCTTTGAGATGTTTGCGTGTTGTGGAATCCGTACACGAAAGATTTTAATCTATTGTCTTTGAAAGACAGTCTTTGAGATTAAACATGCTGAATCTTGAAGACCGTCTTTGAAAGACAAAAATCTTCATTTATGGGTACCGCACACGGCAGATTTTTGTCTTTGAAAGACCAAAAACAAAAATCTTTGTCTTTGAAAGACAAAATCTGCCGTGTCCAGTGGGCTTTAGAGGTTTGAATAGATGACTACCCAGATTTGCGGAAACTGGATGTGGATGAATGGATGATGGGGAAAGGCAGCTGAGATGACAAAATGGCCTAAGCTATGTTCACTGCAAATTCTTTGGTACCCACTAGGCAACTCTACATATTGCACAATTTGTGATATTTTTGTTCCAGGTGAGCAGAGAGCCTCCTTCTCTCATGCAAAATTGCAAAAAACGTGCTTAATCACTTAGTTTTGAAAGATGGGTCTGTCCCCTTACATCATGGATAATCACTAATCAATGTTCAATCAGTACCGATCACCAATCAATGTTCATTCAGTAAGAGTCACTATTTTACATTCATTCAGTAATAATCACTAATCAATGCTTAATTAGTAGCAATCACTAATCAATGTTCAATCAGTAATGATCACTAATCGACGCTCATTCAGTAAGAGTCACTATTCTACACTCATTCAGTAATAATCACTAATCAATGCTCAATTAGTAGCAATCACTAATCAATGTTCAATCAGTGATGATCACTAATCGACGTTCATTCAGTAAGAGTCACTATTCTACACTCATTCAGTAATAATCACTAATCAATGCTCAATTAGTAGCAATCACTAATCAATGTTCAGTCAGTAATGATCACTAATCGACGTTAAGTCAGTAAGAGTCACTATTCTACACTCATTCAGTAATAATCACTAATCAATGTTCAACTAGTAGCAATCACTAATCAATGTTCAATCAGTAGTGATCACTAATTGACGTTCATTCAGTAAGAGTCACTATTCTACACTCATTCAGTAATAATCACTAATCAATGCTCAATTAGTAGCAATCACTAATCAATGTTCAATCAGTAACGATCACTAATCGACGTTCATTCAGTAAGAGTCACTATTCTACACTCATTCAGTAATAATCACTAATCAATGCTCAATTAGTAGCAATCACTAATCAATGTTCAGTCAGTAATGATCACTAATCGACGTTCATTCAGTAAGAGTCACTATTCTACACTCATTCAGTAATAATCACTAATCAATGTTCAACTAGTAGCAATCACTAATCAATGTTCAATCAGTAGTGATCACTAATCGACATTCATTCAGTAAGAGTCACTATTCTACACTCATTCAGTAATAATCACGAATCAATGCTCAATTAGTAGCAATCATTAATCAATGTTCAATCAGTAACGATCACTAATCGACGTTCAGTCAGTAAGAGTCGCTATTCTACACTCATTCAGTAATAATCATTAATTAATGCTCAATTAGTAGCAATCATTAATCAATGTTCAATCAGTAAGACTCACTATTCTATATTTAATCAGTAACAATCAGTAGTCAATATTTAATCAGTTGGTCAGGGAAACTATTATGCATTTCTGTGATATGTAGTCAGGAAAGACACCTTCATTTTCAAGGAAAAATCAGAAAAAGTCAGGAAAACATGTTAGCCAGGATGTGGATGAACACTGTTTTAACAACCCCTTTTTTTGCCTACGTACTTCTACCTCTCTGACCCCACGCCATCTACAAGGGGGAAATTGTTCTATCGTTTATACAAAATATGCAATTTATTTATTAATGTCTGATTGACGATCCTAAATGGTTTGTAAATAGACAGAGTTAAAGCCGTTCCAGATTCACAGAATACCCACAATCGATAAGTGTTTGATTTTGGGTAAGTCGTTGGAATGTGTAATCCTCTTGTATGCTAGCATACACTATTCCTTGACACCCCCTTCGTGCGAATGTACTAAATGAGTGGTCCAGTAGAAGGTCCTGTCATAATACTAACAAAGGGACAAAAACTGTTGTCATGTAACATTCGCCAAATGTATCTTTGAGTATCCCTTTGTATCCAACACAAAGACAATGAATTATTATGACCTAATAGCAAGACATCCTAGGAGAGCGCAGCATGATGAATAACAGTAGGCCTGACTAGATGCTTTCATTTGTGGTATTTAGGGTCATTACAACTTTGACCTCACCTGAAATCCAATTGTCAGCAGGAAAGCAGCGGGCAGTTGGACTTGATTTCCAATCAGGCATTTAATTTGAATTTTCAGTTAGCTGTTGAAATTTGATAACAGGCACTATAAACATTCAATAAAATTTGATATTTTATATCTCTGTCTTTCTTAGATTGGAAGCACAACTTCGTTGATATTAAAGCTGCTGACCAGTTCATTAAAGGTGACTATATATAGTACCTCGATTTTCATTGGTTAATTGTTATTGCTGAATGCTGTTTTCTCACATATCGGTATGCATATATAGATAGTCATTTGTGTTTGAGGTGACTTTTGGAAAGAACGTAGATTAAAATAAAAGACGTTTACGTTTTGGATGGAAAGACAAATGGTGTAGGGATAATTGTTAGGGATGTATGATTAAACAGGGTAATATTTATAAGGCTAGGGTAACCTAACTATTATTAAATATATTGATTAATACAAAACTCTGTAGCACTGACTATGGACGGAGAACACGGAACCTGAAATACATGATGTTGATTTAGCGAACTGATCTACTGAATGATTATTGCAGATGACTTTACCCACAAGTATACACAAAACCTGGCGATGAAATATTTCATACTAATTATTAAATTGCTCTACACATGGTTGTTTACTGAGTAAGTGAACTTGATAGATAAGATAAAAAAATCAAACGGGTGTCCTGTGTGAAGTGATGGGAGGGACTGATGAAAGGTCATGTCCAGATCTGGAGTGACTGGAGGAGGTGACAATTATGGACAGGATGGTTGTGAATTAATGATGAATAAACGAAGGCCTGAATTGATGGTTTCATTTGTGGTGTTTAGAGTCATTACAACTTTGACCTCGGCTGAAACCCAATACACCACTTCGGCAAACCGCGCATTGGGAGACTGGGCCTAGATTTGGGGTGTAAATGTAACATTTTCTTGGCAGTTGCAACAAGGAATCGTAGGAAGGCTGTTCACGTACTGCTAAAACTGCGTATTAAAATCACTGATTGTTGCATTTTCTCTCGGATTTATTCATCCTATTGTTGTGTGTGAACTTCGGAAGAGCTATTCTAAAGCTTTTGTAAGTACCTAGCTTGCAAGCCACAATCGATCGGCCTTAGCTGTGTCGCACTTAGACCCATTTGAATTTTGTGAATTTTCAATCATGTTTAATGGTAATTGCGCTGTTTTTGGTTATGGAAGCAGTCAATACAGGCTGAATAAATGGAAGAAAGGTCTATTTGCTGAGCATCTAGGAATTTTACATGAAGAATGCCTTTGCCCATAGTCGTATACATTGCATCGTTTCCCAAGCTAACTTTTAAGCACTGCATCAAGAAATGAGTAGATTTGATTTATGAACAGAACCACTAAGAAGAATACCAAATGGATACCAGGTGATAGTGGTTTAGTTTGTTCTCTGCATTTGGTTGATCGAAAGCCCAGCTTACAGAATCCTAATCCAGCTCTAAACTTAGGATATCAGAAGGCTGCCTAGAAACCAAGTAGAGCTTTGATATGTGTGCTATCAATAAGTTCCAATTGCTGACAACATAGTAAGAACTTGTGCCTCACTCTGCTATCGTCAGCTACCACTGATCAAACAGAAGGAGTTATGAAGAGAACAATACTAAAGTAGTGATTTTTGTTCCTCCAATTTATTTATACATACATTTAGATCTATAGATGTATACATATGTGTACTGTACTATACAATACTGTACTATGCCATACTATACTATCTTATATTGTACAATACTATACTGTACTGTACTGTGCTATACTGTACTATACTATGCTATACTGTACTGTACTATGGTATACTGTACTGTGCTATGCTATACTGTACTGTGCTATGCTATATACTGTACTATACTATGCTATACTGCACTGTACTATACTATACTGCACTGTACTATGCTGTACTATACTATGGTATACTGTACTGTGCTATGCTATATTGTACTGTGCTATCCTATATACTGTACTATACTATGCTATACTCCACTGTACTATGCTATACTGCACTGTACTATGCTGTACTGTACTATGGTATACTGTATTGTGCTATGCTATACTGTACTGTGCTATGCTATATACTGTACTATACTATGCTATACTGCACTGTACTATACTATGCTATACTATGCTGTACTATACTATGCTGTACTGTGCTATACTGTACTGCACACTACTATGCTATACTATGCTATACTGTATTATGCTAAGCAATGCAATGCCCTACTGTACTATACTGTACTGTACACTACTATGCTATACTATGCTATACTGTATTATGCTAAGCAATGCAATGCTGTACTGTACTATACTGTACTGCACACTTCTATGCTATGCTATGCTATACTGTATTATGCTAAGCAATGCAATGCTGTACTGTACTATACTATACTGTACACTACTATGCTATACTATGCTATACTGTATTATGCTAAGCAATGCAATGCTGTACTGTACTGTACTGTACTGTACACTACAATGCTATACTATGCTATACTGTATTATGCTAACCAATGCAATGCTGTACTGTACTACACTGTACTGTACACTACTATGCTATACTATGCTATACTGTATTATGCTAAGCAATGCAATGCTGTACTGTACTATACTATACTGTACACTACTATGCTATACTATGCTATACTGTATTATGCTAAGCAATGCAATGCTGTACTGTACTGTACTGTACTGCACACTTCTATGCTATGCTATGCTATACTGTATTATGCTAAGCAATGCAATGCTGTACTGTACTATACTGTACTGTACACTACTATGCTATACTATGCTATACTGTATTATGCTAACCAATGCAATGCTGTACTGTACTACACTGTACTGTACACTACTATGCTATACTATGCTATACTGTGTTATGCTAAGCAAAGCTGTACTGTACTGTACTGTACTGTACTGTACTGTACTGTACTGTACTGTACTGTACTGTACTGTACTGTACTGTACTGTACACTACTATGCTATACTATGCTATACTGTATTATGCTAAGCAATGCAATGCTGTACTGTACTATATTGTACTGTACACTACTATGCTATACTATGCTATACTGTATTATGCTAAGCACTGCAATGCTGTACTGTACTGTAGTGTACTGTACTGTACTGTAGTGTACTGTACTATACTGTACTGTACTGTACTGTACTGTACTGTACTGTACTGTACTGTACTGTACTGTACTGTACTGTACACTATACTGTACTGTACACTATACTGTACTGTACACTACTATGCTATACTATGCTATACTGTATTATGCTAAGCAATGCAATGCTGTACTATACTATATTGTACTGTACACTACTATGCTATACTATGCTATACTGTATTATGCTAAGCAATGCAATGCTGTACTGTACTGTATTGTACTGTACTGTATTGTACTGTACTGTACTGTACTGTACTGTACTGTACTGTACTGTACTGTACTGTACTGTACTGTACTGTACTGTACTGTACTGTACTGTACTGTACATTACTATGCTATACTATGCTATAATGTATTATGCTAAGCAATGCAATGCTGTACTGTACTGTACTGTACTGTACACTATTATGCTATACTATGCTATACTGTATGATGCTAAGCAATGCAATGCTGTACTGTACTGTACTGTACTGTACTGTACTATACTATATTGTACTGTACACTACTATGCTATACTATGCTGTACTGTACTGTACTGTACTGTACTGTACTGTACTGTACTGTACTGTACTGTACTGTACTGTACTGTACTGTACTGTACATTACTATGCTATACTATGCTATACTGTATTATGCTAAGCAATGCAATGCTGTACTGTACTGTACTGTACTGTACTGTACTGTACTGTACTGTACTGTACTGTACTGTACTGTACTGTACTGTACTGTACTGTTCTGTACTGTACTGTACTGTACTGTATTGTACTGTACTGTACTGTACACTACTATGTTATACTATGCTATACTGTATTATGCTAAGCAATGCAATGCTGTACTGTACTGTACTGTACTGTACTGTACTGTACTGTACTGTACTGTACTGTACTGTACTGTACTATACTATATTGTACTGTACACTACTATGCTATACTATGCTGTACTGTACTGTACTGTACTGTACTGTACTGTACTGTACTGTACTGTACTGTACTGTACTGTACTATACTATATTGTACTGTACACTACTATGCTATACTATGCTGTACTGTACTGTACTGTACTGTACTGTACTGTACTGTACTGTACTGTACTGTACTGTACTGTACTGTACTGTACTGTACTGTACTGTACATTACTATGCTATACTATGCTATACTGTATTATGCTAAGCAATGAAATGCTGTACTGTACTGTAATGTACTGTACTGTACTGTACTGTACTGTACTGTACTGTACTGTACTGTACTGTACTGTACTGTACTGTACTGTACTGTACTGTACTGTTCTGTACTGTACTGTACTGTACTGTACTGTACTGTACTGTACTGTACTGTACTGTACTGTACACTACTATGTTATACTATGCTATACTGTATTATGCTAAGCAATGCAATGCTGTACTGTACTGTACTGTACTGTACTGTACTATACTATATTGTACTGTACACTACTATGCTATACTATGCTATACTGTATTATGCTAAGCAATGCAATGCTGTACTGTACTATACTGTACTGCACACTTCTATGCTATGCTATGCTATACTGTATTATGCTAAGCAATGCAATGCTGTACTGTACTATACTATACTGTACACTACTATGCTATACTATGCTATACTGTATTATGCTAACCAATGCAATGCTGTACTGTACTACACTGTACTGTACACTACTATGCTATACTATGCTATACTGTATTATGCTAACCAATGCAATGCTGTACTGTACTACAATGTACTGTACACTACTATGCTATACTATGCTATACTGTATTATGCTAAGCAATGCAATGCTGTACTGTACTATACTATACTGTACACTACTATGCTATACTATGCTATACTGTATTATGCTAAGCAATGCAATGCTGTACTGTACTGTACTGTACTGTACTGCACACTTCTATGCTGTGCTATGCTATACTGTATTATGCTAAGCAATGCAATGCTGTACTGTACTATACTGTACTGTACACTACTATGCTATACTATGCTATACTGTATTATGCTAACCAATGCAATGCTGTACTGTACTACACTGTACTGTACACTACTATGCTATACTATGCTATACTGTGTTATGCTAAGCAAAGCTGTACTGTACTGTACTGTACTGTACTGTACTGTACTGTACTGTACTGTACTGTACTGTACTGTACTGTACTGTACTGTACTGTACTGTACACTACTATGCTATACTATGCTATACTGTATTATGCTAAGCAATGCAATGCTGTACTGTACTATATTGTACTGTACACTACTATGCTATACTATGCTATACTGTATTATGCTAAGCACTGCAATGCTGTACTGTACTGTAGTGTACTGTACTGTACTGTAGTGTACTGTACTATACTGTACTGTACTGTACGGTACTGTACTGTACTGTACTGTACTGTACTGTACTGTACTGTACACTGTACTGTACTGTACACTGTACTGTACTGTACACTGTACTGTACTGTACACTGTACTGTACTGTACACTGTACTGTACTGTACACTATACTGTACTGTACACTACTATGCTATACTATGCTATACTGTATTATGCTAAGCAATGCAATGCTGTACTATACTATATTGTACTGTACACTACTATGCTATACTATGCTAT
This sequence comes from Mastigias papua, assembly GCA_964019165.1. NCBI lineage: Eukaryota > Metazoa > Cnidaria > Scyphozoa > Rhizostomeae > Mastigiidae > Mastigias > Mastigias papua. The sequence goes on along the minus strand of OZ025271.1, from coordinate 405,623 downwards.
ACTGTATTATGCTAAGCAATGCAATGCTGTACTGTACTGTACTGTATTGTACTGTACTGTACTGTATTGTACTGTACTGTACTGTACTGTACTGTACTGTACTGTACTGTACTGTACTGTACTGTACTGTACTGTACATTACTATGCAATACTATGCTATAATGTATTATGCTAAGCAATGCAATGCTGTACTATACTATATTGTACTGTACACTACTATGCTATACTATGCTATACTGTATTATGCTAAGCAATGCAATACTGTACTGTACTGTACTGTATTGTACTGTACTGTACTGTACTGTACTGTACTGTACTGTACTGTACTGTACTGTACTGTACTGTACTGTACTGTACTGTACTGTACTGTACATTACTATGCAATACTATGCTATACTGTATTATGCTAAGCAATGCAATGCTGTACTGTACTGTAATGTACTGTACACTACTATGCTATACTATGCTATACTGTATTATGCTAAGCAATGCAATACTGTACTGTACTGTATTGTACTGTACTGTACTGTATTGTACTGTACTGTACTGTACTGTACTGTACTGTACTGTACTGTACTGTACTGTACTGTACTGTACTGTACTGTACTGTACTGTACTGTACTGTACATTACTATGCTATACTATGCTATAATGTATTATGCTAAGCAATGCAATGCTGTACTGTACTGTACTGTACTGTACTGTACTGTACTGTACTGTACTGTACTGTACTGTACTGTACTGTACTGTACTGTACTGTACTGTACTGTACTGTCCTGTGCTGTACTGTACTGTACACTACTATGCTATACTATGCTATACTGTATTATGCTAAGCAATGCAATGCTGTACTGTACTGTACTGTACTGTACTGTACTATACTATATTGTACTGTACACTACTATGCTATACTATGCTATACTGTATTATGCTAAGCAATGCAATGCTGTACTGTACTGTACTGTACTGCACACTTCTATGCTATGCTATGCTATACTGTATTATGCTAAGCAATGCAATGCTGTACTGTACTATACTGTACTGTACACTGCTATGCTATACTATGCTATACTGTATTATGCTAACCAATGCAATGCTGTACTGTACTACACTGTACTGTACACTACTATGCTATACTATGCTATACTGTGTTATGCTAAGCAAAGCTGTACTGTACTGTACTGTACTGTACTGTACTGTACTGTACTGTACTGTACTGTACTGTACTGTACTGTACTGTACTGTACTGTACTGTACTGTACACTACTATGCTATACTATGCTATACTGTATTATGCTAAGCAATACAATGCTGTACTGTACTATATTGTACTGTACACTACTATGCTATACTATGCTATACTGTATTATGCTAAGCACTGCAATGCTGTACTGTACTGTAGTGTACTGTACTGTACTGTAGTGTACTGTACTATACTGTACTGTACTGTACTGTACTGTACTGTACTGTACTGTACTGTACTGTACTGTACTGTACTGTACTGTACTGTACACTATACTGTACTGTACACTACTATGCTATACTATGCTATACTGTATTATGCTAAGCAATGCAATGCTGTACTATACTATATTGTACTGTACACTACTATGCTATACTATGCTATACTGTATTATGCTAAGCAATGCAATGCTGTACTGTACTGTACTGTATTGTACTGTACTGTATTGTACTGTACTGTACTGTACTGTACTGTACTGTACTGTACTGTACTGTACTGTACTGTACATTACTATGCTATACTATGCTATACTGTATTATGCTAAGCAATGCAATGCTGTACTGTACTGTACTGTACTGTACTGTACACTATTATGCTATACTATGCTATACTGTATGATGCTAAGCAATGCAATGCTGTACTGTACTGTACTGTACTGTACTGTACTGTACTGTACTGTACTGTACTGTACTGTACTGTACTGTACTGTACTGTACTGTACTGTACTGTACTGTACTGTACTGTACATTACTATGCTATACTATGCTATACTGTATTATGCTAAGCAATGCAATGCTGTACTGTACTGTAATGTACTGTTCTGTACTGTACTGTACTGTACTGTACTGTATTGTACTGTACTGTACTGTACACTACTATGTTATACTATGCTATACTGTATTATGCTAAGCAATGCAATGCTGTACTGTACTGTACTGTACTGTACTGTACTGTACTGTACTGTACTGTACTGTACTGTACTATACTATATTGTACTGTACACTACTATGCTATACTATGCTGTACTGTACTGTACTGTACTGTACTGTACTGTACTGTACTGTACTGTACTGTACTGTACTGTACTGTACTGTACTGTACTGTACTATACTATATTGTACTGTACACTACTATGCTATACTATGCTGTACTGTACTGTACTGTACTGTACTGTACTGTACTGTACTGTACTGTACTGTACTGTACTGTACTGTACTGTACATTACTATGCTATACTATGCTATACTGTATTATGCTAAGCAATGCAATGCTGTACTGTACTGTAATGTACTGTACTGTACTGTACTGTACTGTACTGCACTGTACTGTACTGTACTGTACTGTACTGTACTGTACTGTTCTGTACTGTACTGTACTCTACTGTACTGTACACTACTATGTTATACTATGCTATACTGTATTATGCTAAGCAATGCAATGCTGTACTGTACTGTACTGTACTGTACTGTACTGTACTGTACTGTACTGTACTGTACTGTACTGTACTATACTATATTGTACTGTACACTACTATGCTATACTATGCTATACTGTATTATGCTAAGCAATGCAATGCTGTACTGTACTATACTGTACTGCACACTTCTATGCTATGCTATGCTATACTGTATTATGCTACGCAATGCAATGCTGTACTGTACTATACTATACTGTACACTACTATGCTATACTATGCTATACTGTATTATGCTAAGCAATGCAATGCTGTACTGTACTGTTCTGTACTGTACACTACTATGCTATACTATGCTATACTGTATTATGCTAACCAATGCAATGCTGTACTGTACTACACTGTACTGTACACTACTATGCTATACTATGCTATACTGTATTATGCTAAGCAATGCAATGCTGTACTGTACTATACTATACTGTACACTACTATGCTATACTATGCTATACTGTATTATGCTAAGCAATGCAATGCTGTACTGTACTGTACTGTACTGCAGACTTCTATGCTATGCTATGCTATACTGTATTATGCTAAGCAATGCAATGCTGTACTGTACTATACTGTACTGTACACTACTATGCTATACTATGCTATACTGTATTATGCTAACCAATGCAATGCTGTACTGTACTACACTGTACTGTACACTACTATGCTATACTATGCTATACTGTGTTATGCTAAGCAAAGCTGTACTGTACTGTACTGTACTGTACTGTACTGTACTGTACTGTACTGTACTGTACTGTACTGTACACTACTATGCTATACTATGCTATACTGTATTATGCTAAGCAATGCAATGCTGTACTGTACTATATTGTACTGTACACTACTATGCTATACTATGCTATACTGTATTATGCTAAGCACTGCAATGCTGTACTGTACTGTAGTGTACTGTACTGTACTGTAGTGTACTGTACTATACTGTACTGTACTGTACGGTACTGTACTGTACTGTACTGTACTGTACTGTACTGTACTGTACTGTACTGTACTGTACGGTACTGTACTGTACTGTACTATACTGTACTGTACTGTACTGTACTGTACACTGTACTGTACTGTACACTGTACTGTACTGTACACTATACTGTACTGTACACTACTATGCTATACTATGCTATACTGTATTATGCTAAGCAATGCAATGCTGTACTATACTATATTGTACTGTACACTACTATGCTATACTATGCTATACTGTATTATGCTAAGCAATGCAATGCTGTACTGTACTGTACTGTACTGTACTGTACTGTACTGTACTGTACTGTACTGTACTGTACTGTACTGTACTGTACTGTACTGTACATTACTATGCAATACTATGCTATAATGTATTATGCTAAGCAATGCAATGCTGTACTATACTATATTGTACTGTACACTACTATGCTATACTATGCTATACTGTATTATGCTAAGCAATGCAATGCTGTACTGTACTGTACTGTACTGTCCTGTACTATACTATATTGTACTGTACACTACTATGCTATACTATGCTATACTGTATTATGCTAAGGAATGCAATGCTGTACTGTACTGTACTGTACTGCACACTTCTATGCTATGCTATGCTATACTGTATTATGCTAAGCAATGCAATGCTGTACTGTACTATACTGTACTGTACACTGCTATGCTATACTATGCTATACTGTATTATGCTAACCAATGCAATGCTGTACTGTACTACACTGTACTGTACACTACTATGCTATACTATGCTATACTGTGTTATGCTAAGCAAAGCTGTACTGTACTGTACTGTACTGTACTGTACTGTACTGTACTGTACTGTACTGTACTGTACTGTACTGTACTGTACTGTACTGTACTGTACTGTACTGTACTGTACTGTACACTACTATGCTATACTATGCTATACTGTATTATGCTAAGCAATACAATGCTGTACTGTACTATATTGTACTGTACACTACTATGCTATACTATGCTATACTGTATTATGCTAAGCACTGCAATGCTGTACTGTACTGTAGTGTACTGTACTGTACTGTAGTGTACTGTACTATACTGTACTGTACTGTACTGTACTGTACTGTACTGTACTGTACTGTACTGTACTGTACTGTACTGTACTGTACTGTACTGTACTGTACTGTACTGTACACTATACTGTACTGTACACTACTATGCTATACTATGCTATACTGTATTATGCTAAGCAATGCAATGCTGTACTATACTATATTGTACTGTACACTACTATGCTATACTATGCTATACTGTATTATGCTAAGCAATGCAATGCTGTACTGTACTGTACTGTATTGTACTGTACTGTATTGTACTGTACTGTACTGTACTGTACTGTACTGTACTGTACTGTACTGTACTGTACTGTACTGTACTGTACATTACTATGCTATACTATGCTATACTGTATTATGCTAAGCAATGCAATGCTGTACTGTACTGTACTGTACTGTACACTATTATGCTATACTATGCTATACTGTATGATGCTAAGCAATGCAATGCTGTACTGTACTGTACTGTACTGTACTGTACTGTACTGTACTGTACTGTACTGTACTGTACTGTACTGTACTGTACTGTACTGTACTGTACTGTACATTACTATGCTATACTATGCTATACTGTATTATGCTAAGCAATGCAATGCTGTACTGTACTGTAATGTACTGTTCTGTACTGTACTGTACTGTACTGTACTGTATTGTACTGTACTGTACTGTACACTACTATGTTATACTATGCTATACTGTATTATGCTAAGCAATGCAATGCTGTACTGTACTGTACTGTACTGTACTGTACTGTACTGTACTGTACTGTACTGTACTGTACTGTACTGTACTGTACTGTACTATACTATATTGTACTGTACACTACTATGCTATACTATGCTGTACTGTACTGTACTGTACTGTACTGTACTGTACTGTACTGTACTGTACTGTACTGTACTGTACTATACTATATTGTACTGTACACTACTATGCTATACTATGCTGTACTGTACTGTACTGTACTGTACTGTACTGTACTGTACTGTACTGTACTGTACATTACTATGCTATACTATGCTATACTGTATTATGCTAAGCAATGCAATGCTGTACTGTACTGTAATGTACTGTACTGTACTGTACTGTACTGTACTGCACTGTACTGTACTGTACTGTACTGTACTGTACTGTACTGTACTGTACTGTACTGTACTGTACTGTACTGTACTGTACTGTTCTGTACTGTACTGTACTCTACTGTACTGTACACTACTATGTTATACTATGCTATACTGTATTATGCTAAGCAATGCAATGCTGTACTGTACTGTACTGTACTGTACTGTACTGTACTGTACTGTACTGTACTATACTATATTGTACTGTACACTACTATGCTATACTATGCTATACTGCTATACTGTATTATGCTAAGCAATGCAATGCTGTACTGTACTATACTGTACTGCACACTTCTATGCTATGCTATGCTATACTGTATTATGCTATGCAATGCAATGCTGTACTGTACTATACTATACTGTACACTACTATGCTATACTATGCTATACTGTATTATGCTAAGCAATGCAATGCTGTACTGTACTGTACTGTACTGCAGACTTCTATGCTATGCTATGCTATACTGTATTATGCTAAGCAATGCAATGCTGTACTGTACTATACTGTACTGTACACTACTATGCTATACTATGCTATACTGTATTATGCTAACCAATGCAATGCTGTACTGTACTACACTGTACTGTACACTACTATGCTATACTATGCTATACTGTGTTATGCTAAGCAAAGCTGTACTGTACTGTACTGTACTGTACTGTACTGTACTGTACTGTACTGTACTGTACTGTACTGTACTGTACTGTACTGTACTGTACTGTACTGTACTGTACTGTACTGTACTGTACTGTACACTACTATGCTATACTATGCTATACTGTATTATGCTAAGCAATGCAATGCTGTACTGTACTATATTGTACTGTACACTACTATGCTATACTATGCTATACTGTATTATGCTAAGCACTGCAATGCTGTACTGTACTGTAGTGTACTGTACTGTACTGTAGTGTACTGTACTATACTGTACTGTACTGTACGGTACTGTACTGTACTGTACTGTACTGTACTGTACTGTACACTGTACTGTACTGTACACTGTACTGTACTGTACACTATACTGTACTGTACACTACTATGCTATACTATGCTATACTGTATTATGCTAAGCAATGCAATGCTGTACTATACTATATTGTACTGTACACTACTATGCTATACTATGCTATACTGTATTATGCTAAGCAATGCAATGCTGTACTGTACTGTACTGTACTGTACTGTACTGTACTGTACTGTACTGTACTGTACTGTACTGTACTGTACTGTACTGTACTGTACTGTACTGTACATTACTATGCAATACTATGCTATAATGTATTATGCTAAGCAATGCAATGCTGTACTATACTATATTGTACTGTACACTACTATGCTATACTATGCTATACTGTATTATGCTAAGCAATGCAATACTGTACTGTACTGTACTGTATTGTACTGTACTGTACTGTATTGTACTGTACTGTTCTGTACTGTACTGTACTGTACTGTACTGTACTGTACTGTACTGTACTGTACTGTACTGTACTGTACTGTACTGTACTGTACTGTACTGTACTGTACATTACTATGCTATACTATGCTATAATGTATTATGCTAAGCAATGCAATGCTGTACTGTACTGTACTGTACTGTACTGTACTGTACTGTACTGTACTGTACTGTACTGTACTGTACTGTACTGTCCTGTGCTGTACTGTACTGTACACTACTATGCTATACTATGCTATACTGTATTATGCTAAGCAATGCAATGCTGTACTGTACTGTACTGTACTGTACTGTACTATACTATATTGTACTGTACACTACTATGCTATACTATGCTATACTGTATTATGCTAAGCAATGCAATGCTGTACTGTACTGTACTGTACTGTACTGTACTGTACTGTACTGTACTGTACTATACTATATTGTACTGTACACTACTATGCTATACTATGCTATACTGTATTATGCTAAGCAATGCAATGCTGTACTGTACTGTACTGTACTGTACTGTACTGTACTGTACTGTACTGTACTGTACTGTACTGTACTGTACTGTACTGTACTGTACTGTACTGTACACTACTATGTTATACTATGCTATACTGTATTATGCTAAGCAATGCAATGCTGTACTGTACTGTACTGTACTGTACTGTACTGTACTGTACTGTACTGTACTGTACTATACTATATTGTACTGTACACTACTATGCTATACTATGCTATACTGTATTATGCTAAGCAATGCAATGCTGTACTGTACTGTACTGTACTGTACTGTACTGTACTGTACTGTACTGTACTGTACACTATACTGTACTGTACACTACTATGCTATACTATGCTATACTGTATTATGCTAAGCAATGCAATGCTGTACTATACTATATTGTACTGTACACTACTATGCTATACTATGCTATACTGTATTATGCTAAGCAATGCAATGCTGTACTGTACTGTACTGTATTGTACTGTACTGTATTGTACTGTACTGTACTGTACTGTACTGTACTGTACTGTACTGTACTGTACTGTACTGTACTGTACTGTACTGTACTGTACTGTACTGTACTGTACTGTACTGTACACTACTATGCTATACTATGCTATACTGTATTATGCTAAGCAATGCAATGCTGTACTGTACTATATTGTACTATACACTACTATGCTATACTATGCTATACTGTATTATGCTAAGCACTGCAATGCTGTACTGTACTGTAGTGTACTGTACTGTACTGTAGTGTACTGTACTATACTGTACTGTACTGTACTGTACTGTACTGTACTGTACTGTACTGTACTGTACTGTACTGTACTGTACTGTACACTATACTGTACTGTACACTACTATGCTATACTATGCTATACTGTATTATGCTAAGCAATGCAATGCTGTACTATACTATATTGTACTGTACACTACTATGCTATACTATGCTATACTGTATTATGCTAAGCAATGCAATGCTGTACTGTACTGTACTGTACTGTACTGTACTGTACTGTACTGTACACTACTATGTTATACTATGCTATACTGTATTATGCTAAGCAATGCAATGCTGTACTGTACTGTACTGTACTGTACTGTACTGTACTGTACTGTACTGTACTGTACTATACTATATTGTACTGTACACTACTATGCTATACTATGCTATACTGTATTATGCTAAGCAATGCAATGCTGTACTGTACTGTACTGTACTGTACTGTACTGTACTGTACTGTACTGTACTGTACTGTACTGTACTGTACTGTACTGTACTGTACACTATACTGTACTGTACACTACTATGCTATACTATGCTATACTGTATTATGCTAAGCAATGCAATGCTGTACTATACTATATTGTACTGTACACTACTATGCTATACTATGCTATACTGTATTATGCTAAGCAATGCAATGCTGTACTGTACTGTACTGTATTGTACGGTACTGTATTGTACTGTACTGTACTGTACTGTACTGTACTGTACTGTACTGTACTGTACTGTACTGTACTGTACTGTACTGTACTGTACTGTGCTGTACTGTACACTACTATGCTATACTATGCTATACTGTATTATGCTAAGCAATGCAATGCTGTACTGTACTATATTGTACTGTACACTACTATGCTATACTATGCTATACTGTATTATGCTAAGCACTGCAATGCTGTACTGTACTGTAGTGTACTGTACTGTACTGTAGTGTACTGTACTATACTGTACTGTACTGTACTGTACTGTACTGTACTGTACTGTACTGTACTGTACTGTACTGTACTGTACTGTACTGTACTGTACACTATACTGTACTGTACACTACTATGCTATACTATGCTATACTGTATTATGCTAAGCAATGCAATGCTGTACTATACTATATTGTACTGTACACTACTATGCTATACTATGCTATACTGTATTATGCTAAGCAATGCAATGCTGTACTGTACTGTACTGTATTGTACTGTACTGTATTGTACTGTACTGTACTGTACTGTACTGTACTGTACTGTACTGTACTGTACTGTACTGTACTGTACTGTACTGTACATTACTATGCTATACTATGCTATAATGTATTATGCTAAGCAATGCAATGCTGTACTGTACTGTACTGTACTGTACTGTACTGTACTGTACTGTACTGTACTGTACTGTACTGTACTGTACTGTACTGTACTGTACACTACTATGTTATACTATGCTATACTGTATTATGCTAAGCAATGCAATGCTGTACTGTACTGTACTGTACTGTACTGTACTGTACTGTACTGTACTATACTATATTGTACTGTACACTACTATGCTATACTATGCTATACTGTATTATGCTAAGCAATGCAATGCTGTACTGTACTGTACTGTACTGTACTGTACTGTACTGTACTGTACTGTACTGTACTGTACTGTACTGTACTGTACACTATACTGTACTGTACACTACTATGCTATACTATGCTATACTGTATTATGCTAAGCAATGCAATGCTGTACTATACTATATTGTACTGTACACTACTATGCTATACTATGCTATACTGTATTATGCTAAGCAATGCAATGCTGTACTGTACTATATTGTACTGTACACTACTATGCTATACTATGCTATACTGTATTATGCTAAGCAATGCAATGCTGTACTGTACTGTACTGTACTGAACTGTACTGTACTGTACTGTCTGTACTGTACTGTACTGTACTGTACTGTACTGTACTGTACTGTACATTACTATGCTATACTATGCTATAATGTATTATGCTAAGCAATGCAATGCTGTACTGTACTGTACTGTACTGTACTGTACTGTACTGTACTGTACTGTACTGTACTGTACTGTACTGCACTGTACTGTACACTACTATGTTATACTATGCTATACTGTATTATGCTAAGCAATGCTGTACTGTACTGTACTGTACTGTACTGTACTGTACTGTACTGTACTATACTATATTGTACTGTACACTACTATGCTATACTATGCTATACTGTATTATGCTAAGCAATGCAATGCTGTACTGTACTGTACTGTACTGTACTGTACTGTACTGTACTGTACTGTACTGTACTGTACTGTACTGTACTGTACTGTACTGTACTGTACACTATACTGTACTGTACACTACTATGCTATACTATGCTATACTGTATTATGCTAAGCAATGCAATGCTGTACTATACTATATTGTACTGTACACTACTATGCTATACTATGCTATACTGTATTATGCTAAGCAATGCAATGCTGTACTGTACTATATTGTACTGTACACTACTATGCTATACTATGCTATACTGTATTATGCTAAGCAATGCAATGCTGTACTGTACTGTACTGTACTGAACTGTACTGTACTGTACTGTACTGTACTGTACTGTACTGTACTGTACTGTACTGTACTGTACTGTACTGTACTGTACTGTACTGTACTGTACTGTACTTTACTGTACACTACTATGCTATACTATGCTATACTGTATTATGCTAAGCAATGCAATGTTGTACTGTACTGTACTGTACTCTACTGCATTGTACTGTACTGTACACTACTATGCTATACTGTATTATTCTAAGCAATGCAATGCTGTACTGTACTATATTGTACTATTCTATGATATATGCTATGCTAACCAATGTTGGTTGTCTCTCTGACCTCTTGTCAACAACTGAATGTGTCATATGTCCTCCTTAGTTATCTTCCTTATATGATTCAGGAAATCAACTCTATTGGCAGATAATAAAAAATGTTCCTCCATTGGAATACCCTTGGCATTTTACATTTCTGTAGATAGTAATTCTGTTTCTGTGAGTGCTATAAACAAAATACATTCAGACCGTCCACAGCTTTTTCAATGGATTTTGCCATGTCTTGTAGGTTAAGCCCATAGTCAACGTGCTTCAGAGGGTCAAAATCTTAAGTAGGGGAGCAACTCAATTCTCCTTTCTAACTGTGCCACCTAAAGTGACCTCTTCAGCTTTAAGTCCTCTATCTTTATTGGGTTCACTGCCTTGTTATTGGGCAGCCATTTGTATGGCTTTCAAGTGCACAAATGGTTATTAAGGTCCATCCTGATTACAGCCTCAATCCTAAAAAGAGCTGCTATGACATGGTTACATGTTTGAGCCAGCCCAGCCATGGATGAGCAATGAATTGTGACACTATTACCATTACAATTTGCCAAACAGATCCATAGTTTGTGTGGGGCATTATTGATTTGCTGTGATGGTATGCAAGTATCCTTTAGAGAAAATACTCACTATCATCAGCAATAGGATGAAAATGTAATGGTGATAGCCAACACTGAGAGTAGTAGCTGTAGCCTTTTGACTGCTTATAATCAGAGAGATCATCACTTGAGAGTTCATGTGGATGAAATGCTACAAAGTTACACATATCTGGATAGAGAGTAACAGGCCAAAATACAGTTCCATCCTCTTCATTCAGACAGCCATTTGCAATTCCAACAGGGTCTGGCAATGTCTTTCGTCAGACTTCAAGCTTGGCTTGTAGTCTGATACAAGCTCACGCCCAACCTCTTCAGCTGTCTCTGTTAAAGGAACATCGTTTTCAATAGCAACAAACACTCTAGCAACAACAATAGTCGACAAAAGTCCTTGGGACACTTAGACGAAACAAATAAAAGACCACTTTCCTCTACACATTGTCATAGTTGCCACAAACATGCACCCCCCTTCCCCCTAGAACAATGTTGGTTCGCTTGTGGGACACTTGAAGTTGGCGTGCACGCGAAATTTTCCCATTATCGCAGGTACTTAACCAGAAAACCAACATTGTTTCAGGGGGAGAGGGGGATGAAAGTTCGTTGCAGAATACAAAAAGTGCGAAGTGTCCCAGGACTTTTGTCGGGTATTGTAGCTCCTCCTTTTCACCAGTGTTCTTTAATCCACGAAGACGTACGAAACTCTTCCACTAATCAACTTTCATTCTAGACAACTTCGATAAGTTGGCATCCATCATTTGGCCAAGGCCAAAACAGTGTAACTTAGTTTACATTGAATATTGTGGCATGCAAGCTACGTACTTATAAAAGCTTTGACAAAAGCTGTTCTGAAGTGTAAACACCACGATAGGATGACTAACTTCGAGAGACAATACAACAATCAATAACTGTACTATGCAGTATTAGCAGTACGTTAAAAGCTTTCGTACGATTCCTTGTTGCGACTGCCATGAACATGTTACTTCTACACCCCAACTCTAGGCCCAGTTTCCAATGCGCGGTTAGCCGAAGTGGTGTATTGTCAGTAGTACAGCAGCGGGCAGTTGGACTTGATTTCCAATCAGGCATTTAATTTGAATTGTCAGATAGCTGTTGACATTTGATAACACGAACTATAAACATTCAATACAATTTGATATTTTATATCTCTGTCTTACGTAGGTTGCCAGCTCAACTACGCTCGTATTCAGACTGCTAAACAGTTCATTGAAGGTGACTATATATAGTATCTCGATTGTCATTGGTTAATGGCTATTACTGACTGCTGTTTTCTCACATATCGGTATGCATATATAGATAGTTATGTCGAAATCCTCGATTAGATTGACACAATAAAAAGTCACTCGTGTACGTTTTTGAATTATAGTCTCAACAAAACACAACAAAACAACGCAACAAAAGGCAAAACGAAAAACTCTCAGTCACATTACGTCCATTCCAAAATCGAAGTCTCTTTCAAGGATTAAAAGTCACAGTTCTCTCCATGGGAGATACGCAGGGGGTACTTCAGTTCTCCACACACTCCCCCCTATTTGACCCGAATAGGCGTCAAATAATTAATTGTTCATCAATCATCCTCTAATTCTCTTCCTTCATACCTAAATGTCTCCTTTACAGACTGCTTTGCTATCTCTGCAGCTTTTCTTGTAGGTCTGAACTCTGGTGCTTTTGGATTGAGCTCTTTGTTTTCTGTATTATCGCACTCCAACTCTAGGGGGTATAGTAGCTCAACGGCTCTCTCAATATGTGACCTTTTCGATTTAAGCCTTGCCCCTCTAACGACTTTGTCTCTGCCTCAAATTAACTGTTCAACAATACCAATGTTCCATTCGCCTCTGTTTTTTCCGTCTCCCTTTATTATGACAACTTGACCAACTTTAATCTGTTCTGAATTTTCCTTGTGCTTCAAGTTATGCCTTTCTCTTAATGAACGAATGTATTCATTTCGCCACCTTTTCCACATATTTTCTCTGCACTTCATCAAATATTTTGCTCTCTTTCGTAAGTGTTTCTCTGTGACTCCTGTTGGTTCTGGATCTAGCAAAGCATTATTGTCACTTAAAAGCATCATATTAGGCGTCAACAAAGGTAATTGAATGTCCTCTTCCACGTACGTCAATGGTCTGTTATTTAGTGTAACTTCAATATCCAATAATAGCTCTTGTAACTCGCTGTATCTCAATTTAGCCTTTCCTAAAACTTTGTACATAGCTTGTTTTGTGAGGCCGATAATTCTCTCGTATTGACCGCCCCACCACGGAGCTTTGCTCAGATTGAATTGCCACACGATGGATTGCCTTTCGAGAAAATCTCTTATCTTTTCGTCTCTCATAATGTTCATTAGCCATTTAGCAGTGGACTTAAACGTTTGAGCATTATCCGAGTAGATTTTTCTGGGTCTACCTCTTCTCGCTATAAATCTTTGTAAGCCTGGTATTAGATTCTCAACTGTTGCGTCTGGCAACAACTCTAAATATACTGCTCTCGTTAAACTGTAAGCAATTAGTAATATATATGCTTTCCCTTCTCCATTTTTTCTTGTTTTGTAGCTTATAGGGCCTGCGTAATCAACACCTACAACTTCGAAGGGCCTTTCTCCTTCTGTTCTGTCTTTAGGAAGTGTTGCTGTCTTTGGTTTTGTAAAGGGGACTATATGAAACCTTTTACAGGCATAGCATTGCTTGCGCACTTTATTCACAAGTTTCCTCACTCTTGGGATCCAAAATTCTTGGCGAACTTTTGCCATTGTTAAGCTGGGCCCTCCACACAGTGTAGAATGGTGGGCATGCGCAACTAATCTCTCACTAAACAAGGTATCAGAAGGTAAGTAAATTGGGTATTCCCCCTCCAACCGTCCATGACAAACATAAATACCTTGCTCATTCTTCTTTAACCCAAGCTGCTGTCTTGCTTCCTCAAACTTTTCATATCCCTCTACTTTCGATTGCTCTTTCTTTATCCAGAAGTCTCTAACTCTTTGAACTTCTTCGGTGCACAATGGTCCTGTTTGTCTGTTCTCTTTCTTAGCTTGACAATTCTGTATAAATCGCTTTATCCATGCCATTACTCTCATTGATTTCCTGTATTGAAACTTTTCTAACACCATGTCTAATTCATCCTTGCTTTCCACGGCTACTTTCAAAATTGCCTTTGTAGGCTTTGCTTCAGATTCTGAATCGGCACTTGCCGCTGTTACTATATCTTCAGGCCACTCATTTGTGTTTGTCATCCATTCAGGCCCTTTGAACTATCTACTGTTTAGCTTCTTTCCATCACAACCTCGGCTTGCTATATCTGCAGGATTTGATTCTGTAGGGACATGTCTCCATAGTATGTAGTCTTTCTCTTTAATCTTTGCAACTCGGTTACTCACAAATTGCTTATAATGAGTCTCTCCTTTAATCCAATGCAGCACAACACTACTGTCCAGCCAAGCATACACGTATCTGATGGGGTAGCCCTGGAGCGCTTTCTTCACATAGTCAATCAGATTTGCAGCCATGTGACCAGCTACTAGCTCTAATCGGGGGATAGTCAAACCCTTTTTTGCTAGACGAGACTTTGCAGTAATAAGTCCTTGTGAATTATTTGATTCTTGCCAAACTACGACATAAACAAGTGCAGCAACTCCATCTTGACTAGCATCACCAAATGCATGTAGATCAACAAAACTTATTTCCAAATCAGCCTTTGGAATGCTTCTCGTTATGACTACTTTTTCCGGTAAACTCTGGATCCATTTGACCCATCTTTGCTTCAGTTTCTCTAGTAATTCCTCATCCTACTGCAAATGCTCATTACAAATATCTCTGAATATTATCTTTCCAATCAATGTCACTGCACTCACCAATCCAAGAGGGTCGTAAATGGCTGCCAATTGCTTCAATATCCCTCTTTTTGTGAATTGCTTGTTATTTTTTTCTAATTGAATTGACACTGTGTCCTCCAAAGTGTCCCACATTAACCCTAGTAGCTTTATTTCTTTGTCTTTGGTACCAAGTTGTTCCTTTGCAAATGACTGATCAGTGGCTTCTTCTATGTTGCCCTCTGTCTCTAAAGTGGGTCTGTTAGAGTGCCATTTATGAAGTGTAAATTTGGCCTGATTGAAAATACTGATTGCAGTGGTTTTCAGATGCTCTACTTTCTTGACTGACTCTGCACCTAAAATAACATCATCCACATATAGACTTTGCTTTATTTCAGCTACTTCATTCGGAAATTCTGCCTCACATCCGTCTAAATGGGCTCTTATGGTAGCTCCCAAAATAAAGGGTGATTGATTTAAGCCAAACAACACTCGAGTGAATCTGTATATCTCAATCATTTCCAGGTTTCTGTCTCTTGGCCAGTGAAACCTTAAGACGTCACGATCCTGCTCTCTTATACGTATTTGGAGGAATGCTTGTTTTAAATCACCTGTCAATGTAATAGGTTGCATTCTATTTCTGGTAAGAACTTCCCAAATCTGATTTTGTAGTGGCGGCCCTGTTTCTAAGCAGTCATTTAATGATGGTGATGTATCGTTCGCTCTGGCTGAAGCATCAAAAACTATACGTACTTTAGTACTCTCAGCAGAATCTCTGACTACAGCTCTGTGTGGTAAGTAAAATTCTCTGGGTGAATAGTGTGATTCCGCTACCTTCTCAATAATTCCTTGGTTTATCTGATCTGTCAAAATCTCTTCGTACTTGTCATAGAGATCTGGCTGTCTTTCTAGTCTTTGAATAAGTTTGTGAAGTCTTGCTCTACTGCCTTTCTCATTATCCGGTAAATCTGGTATATTAGGCTTCCAAGTAAGACCTGTTTGATAACAACCTTCTTCACTGCGTTCAAGTTGATCTCTGAATTCTGTATGCACTGGTTCACTGTATTCTTCACCCTTCAATCCTAGAATATCTAATGAGCATAGTCGTTCTAAATCAGCGCTTGATGACTTGGCAAAAAACATGTTACTCAGGTCTGCTTCATGACCAGGTGACATTATGACCCATCCTAGTTTGGTAAGTTCTGCTATTGGAACTCCAGGTTTACCAATTCTTGGCTTTGTGGGGGTTTTCATCCTAGAATATGTACTTGCCCCCAGAATCATATGTACTGGCAATTCGTTCTTTTCACCTTTATCAAGCATTTCTACTCCATGAAGATGAGAATATTTGTGGATTATTTCTTGATATTTGGGGTTAGAGGTAGTTAACAACTCCCCCCTATCCACTCTTCCAGCTTCTATTTCAATGCTAAAATGCTCATTTAGACTTTGTAATTTGACTTGGAATACTTCTACTTTCCTGGTTGTTGTGGATATCATTGTGTCTATTTTCCTATGTTCTACTCTCACCGGTTTCTTATTCATCAAATCTGCTAGCTTTGTTGAAATATAAGAGCTACCGGAGCTTGTATCTAGAAGGGCTCTACACGTTATTCCATTTACCTTCACAACGACAACAGGGTATATCACTCCTTGTTCCACTGTCGACATCAGAAGCTCTCTATGTTCTTGGTTTCGTTCCTTTTCACAAATGGAAGTGTGATGTTTTGCTTTGCAATTCTTGCAGGTACCTTTACTAGTACAATCAGAAGCCCTATGCCCAGCTCTTGTGCAGTTAAAGCATAGTCGTTTTGAACGTAAAATATCTCTCCTCTCACCTTTCGCTTTTACTTTTGTGCATTCAATGGATTTATGATCTTCACTGTTACAATACACGCAAGACCTTTTTTGAAGGAAAGCCGTGTTAGTTGCAAACACTCGGTCTCTCACTGACTCGGGTACTGGGTTTCTTTCTGTCCATTTACTTAGTGCTGCAACAAGGTGGGGGAACCCCCACTGCTGCCAATCATCGTCTAGCCTTACTAAATCTGCCCTGATGCCTTCAAGCTTGTCCAATGTGGCCCTAGTATATCCTGATATTTCTTTTAATTTGCCCATGGATTCTAGTGCTTGTACGCTGGGGAGGAGCCTTTGATAAAACTCGTGAATTTTAGAAGGGCTGGTCCCCCGCACGTGTGGCAAGTTAAAAATGATTTGTACATGTGCGTTCACGATTTCACTGTCTTTGCCGTATTTTGATTTCAAAATTTGCTTTGCTCTTTCATACCCTTCTGCATCATGATCTAGATTGTCTATCAGAGATCTAACCTTTGGCTCAATGAACTCTTTCAAATAATTGAATTTAGTTATCTGGTCGATATTTTGCTGATCTATTTCTGTTTTGAATTGGTTCCAAAATCGAAACCAATCGACATGGGTACCCTTAAATTTTGTTATCTCAAGTTTTGGCAACTTAATCATAACAGATTTACATGGCATATCACTTTTTGACTGACTTCTCGATTCCAAAATCTGCCTTTCCATTCGCAATCTTTGTTGTAGTTTCATCTTTTCCATCGCCATTTCTTTCTCGCATTCTTGTTTCCTTTCTTGTTCTTTAATGTTAGCCTCCTCGTCTTGAAATGTCTGCATTACCTTTTGCAATCTTTGATATGAAGGCTCAAGCATCTTTTGTTTCTCGTTAATGGTAAGACGCCATTTTTTCACTTCGCTAGGGTCTTCTTCGGCTTGTAATTTCAACTCTTGTATATGTAACTTCAAATCTTCGATTTCATCGAACTTTGCTTCGTAAATCTTAATTTGTCTCTCAACTGACTTCCTCTCGTTTTTCTGGATAATTTCATCGGTCTCTTCGGATATGAACTCCAAGAATCGGAGCTTTCCATCGATTGTTTTCGTTGCGTTCGTTATGTCTGTCATTGTACACATGGCCTTCGCTAAATAACTCACAGAAAATGCTTGAAAAATCCACTATTCTCCCATCTGGGGTGCCACTTGTCGAAATCCTCGATTAGATTGACACAATAAAAAGTCACTCGTGTACGTTTTTGAATTATAGTCTCAACAAAACACAACAAAACAACGCAACAAAAGGCAAAACGAAAAACTCTCAGTCACATTACGTCCATTCCAAAATCGAAGTCTTTCAAGGATTAAAAGTCACAGTTCTCTCCATGGGAGATACGCAGGGGGTACTTCAGTTCTCCACAGTTATTTGTGTTTGAGGCCACTTTTGGAAAGAACGTAGATTAAAATAAAAGACGTCTAAGTATTGGATGGAAAGAAACATGGTGTAGGGATAATTGTTAGGGATGTATGATTAAACAGGGTAATATTTGTAAGGCTAGGGTAACCCAACTATTATTAAATATATTGATTAATACAAAACTCTGTAGCACTGACTATGGACGGAGAACACGGAACCTGAAATACATGATGTTGATTTAACGAACTGATCTACTGACTGGTTATTGCAGAACACTTTACCCATAAGTATACACAAACCTGGTGATGAAATATTTCATACTAATTATTAGATTGCTCTAAACATGGTGGTTTACTGAGTAAGTGAACTTGATAGACAAGATAAAAAGTCAAACGGGTGACCTGTGTGAAGTGATGGCAGGGATGATGACAGGTCATGTCCAGATCTGGAGTGAATGGAGGAGATTACAATTATGGAAAGAATGGTTGTGAATTAATGATGAATAAATGAAGGCCTGAGTTGATGGTTTCATTTGTGGTGTTTAGGGTCATTACAACTTTGACCTCGGCTGATACCTACTTGTCAGTAGTACAGCAGCGGGCAGTTGGACGTGATTTCCAATCAGGCATTTAATTTGAATTTTCAGTTAGCTATTGAAATTTGATAACACGAACTATAAACATTCAATACAATTTGATATTTTATATCTCTGTCTTTCTTAGATTGGAAGCACAAATTCGTTGATATTGACGCTGCTAACCAATTCTGTGAAGGTGACTATATATAGTATCTCGATTTTCATTGGTTAATTGTTGTTACTGACTGCTGTTTTCTCACATATCGGTATGCATATATAGATAGTCATTTGTGTTTGAGGTGACTTTTGGAAAGAACGTAGATTAAAATAAAAGACGTTTACGGTTTGGATGGAAAGACAAATGGTGTAAGGATAATTGTTAGGGATGTATGATTAAACAGGGTAGTATTTGTAGTGCTAGGGTAACCTAACTATTATTAAATATATTGATTAATACAAAACTCTGTAGCACTGAATATGGACGGAAACACGGAACCTGAAATACATGATGTTGATTTAACGAACTGATCTACTGAATGGTTATTGCAGATCACTTTACCCACAAGTATACACAAAACCTGGTGATGAAATATTTCATACTAATTATTAAATTGCTCTAAACATGGTGGTTTACTGAGTAAGTGAACTTGACAGATAAGATAACAAAGTCAAACGGGTGACCTGTGTGAAATGATGGCAGGGATGATGAAAGGTCATGTCCAGATCTGGAGTGAATGGAGAAGATTACAATTATGGAAAGAATGGTAGTGAATTAATGATGAATAAACGAAGGCCTGAATTGATGGTTTCATTTGTGGTGTTTAGGGTCATTACAACTTTGACCTCGGCTGAGACCCACTTGTCAGTAGTACAGCAGCGGGCAGTTGGACTTGATTTCTAATCAGGCATTTAATTTGAATTGTCAGTTAGCTATTGAAATTTGATAACACGAACCATAAACATTCAATGACATTTGATATTTTATATCTCTGTCTTTCTTAGATTGGAAGCTCAAATTCATTGATATTGACGCTGCTAACCAGGTCATTGAAGGTGACTATATATAGTATCTCGATTTTCATTGGTTAATTGTTGTTACTGACTGCTGTTTTCTCACATATCGGTATGCATATATAGATAGTCATTTGTGTTTGAGGTGACGTTTGGAAAGACCGTAGATTAAAATAAAAGACGTTTACGGTTTGGATGGAAAGACAAATGGTGTAAGGATAATTGTTAGGGATGTATGATTAAACAGGGTAGTATTTGTAGTGCTAGGGTAACCTAACTATTATTAAATATATTGATTAATACAAAACTCTGTAGCACTGAATATGGACGGAAACACGGAACCTGAAATACATGATGTTGATTTAACGAACTGATCTACTGAATGGTTATTGCAGATCACTTTACCCACAAGTATACACAAAACCTGGTGATGAAATATGTCGTACTAATTATTAAATTGCTCTAAACATGGTGGTTTACTGAGTAAGTGAACTTGACAGATAAGATAAAAAAGTCAAACGGGTGACCTGTGTGAAATGATGGCAGGGATGATGAAAGGTCATGTCCAGATCTGGAGTGAATGGAGAAGATTACAATTATGGAAAGAATGGTAGTGAATTAATGATGAATAAACGAAGGCCTGAATTGATGGTTTAATTTGTGGTGTTTAGGGTCATTACAACTTTGACCTCGGCTGAGACCCACTTGTCAGTAGTACAGCAGCGGGCAGTTGGACTTGATTTCTAATCAGGCATTTAATTTGAATTGTCAGTTAGCTATTGAAATTTGATAACACGAACCATAAACATTCAATGACATTTGATATTTTATATCTCTGTCTGTCTTAGATTGGAAGCTCAAATTCATTGATATTGACGCTGCTAACCAGTTCATTGAAGGTGACTATATATAGTATCTCGATTTTCATTGGTTAATTGTTGTTACTGACTGCTGTTTTCTCACATATCGGTATGCATATATAGATAGTCATTTGTGTTTGAGGTGACTTTTGGAAAGAACGTAGATTAAAATAAAAGACGTTTACGGTTTGGATGGAAAGACAAATGGTGTAAGGATAATTGTTAGGGATGTATGATTAAACAGGGTAGTATTTGTAGTGCTAGGGTAACCTAACTATTATTAAATATATTGATTAATACAAAACTCTGTAGCACTGATTATGGACGGAAACACGGAACCTGAAATACATGATGTTGATTTAACGAACTGATCTACTGAATGGTTATTGCAGATCACTTTACCCACAAGTATACACAAAACCTGGTGATGAAATATTTCATACTAATTATTAAATTGCTCTAAACATGGTGGTTTACTGAGTAAGTGAACTTGACAGATAAGATAAAAAAGTCAAACGGGTGACCTGTGTGAAATGATGGCAGGGATGATGAAAGGTCATGTCCAGATCTGGAGTGAATGGAGAAGATTACAATTATGGAAAGAATGGTAGTGAATTAATGATGAATAAACGAAGGCCTGAATTGATGGTTTCATTTGTGGTGTTTAGGGTCATTACAACTTTGACCTCGGCTGAGACCCACTTGTCAGTAGTACAGCAGCGGGCAGTTGGACTTGATTTCTAATCAGGCATTTAATTTGAATTGTCAGTTAGCTATTGAAATTTGATAACACGAACCATAAACATTCAATGACATTTGATATTTTATATCTCTGTCTTTCTTAGATTGGAAGCACAAATTCGTTGATATTGACGCTGCTAACCAATTCTTTGAAGGTGACTATATATAGTATCTCGATTTTCATTGGTTAATTGTTGTTACTGACTGCTGTTGTCTCACATATCGGTATGCATATATAGATAGTCATTTGTGTTTGAGGTGACTTTTGGAAAGAACGTAGATTAAAATAAAAGACGTTTATGGTTTGGATGGAAAGACAAATGGTGTAAGGATAATTGTTAGGGATGTATGATTAAACAGGGTAGTATTTGTAGTGCTAGGGTAACCTAACTATTATTAAATATATTGATTAATACAAAACTCTGTAGCACTGAATATGGACGGAAACACGGAACCTGAAATACATGATGTTGATTTAACGAACTGATCTACTGAATGGTTATTGCAGATCACTTTACCCACAAGTATACACAAAACCTGGTGATGAAATATTTCATACTAATTATTAAATTGCTCTAAACATGGTGGTTTACTGAGTAAGTGAACTTGACAGATAAGATAAAAAAGTCAAACGGGTGACCTGTGTGAAATGATGGCAGGGATGATGAAAGGTCATGTCCAGATCTGGAGTGAATGGAGAAGATTACAATTATGGAAAGAATGGTAGTGAATTAATGATGAATAAACGAAGGCCTGAATTGATGGTTTCATTTGTGGTGTTTAGGGTCATTACAACTTTGACCTCGGCTGAGACCCACTTGTCAGTAGTACAGCAGCGGGCAGTTGGACTTGATTTCTAATCAGGCATTTAATTTGAATTGTCAGTTAGCTATTGAAATTTGATAACACGAACCATAAACATTCAATGACATTTGATATTTTATATCTCTGTCTTTCTTAGATTGGAAGCACAAATTCGTTGGTATTGACGCTGCTAACCAATTCTTTGAAGGTGACTATATATAGTATCTCGATTTTCATTGGTTAATTGTTGTTACTGACTGCTGTTTTCTCACATATCGGTATGCATATATAGATAGTCATTTGTGTTTGAGGTGACTTTTGGAAAGAACGTAGATTAAAATAAAAGACGTTTACGTTTTGGATGGAAAGAAAAATGGTGTAGGGATAATTGTTAGGGATGTATGATTAAACAGGGTAATATTTATAAGGCTAGGGTAACCTAACTATTATTAAATATATTGATTAATACAAAACTCTGTAGCACTGACTATGGACGGAGAACACGGAACCTGAAATACATGATGTTGATTTAACGAACTGATCTATTGAATGGTTATTGCAGATCACTTTACCCACAAGTATACACAAAACCTGGTGATGAAATATTTCATACTAATTATTAAATTGCTCTAAACATGGTGGTTTACTGAGTAAGTGAACTTGACAGATAAGATAAAAAAGTCAAACGGGTGACCTGTGTGAAATGATGGCAGGGATGATGAAAGGTCATGTCCAGATCTGGAGTGAATGGAGAAGATTACAATTATGGAAAGAATGGTAGTGAATTAATGATGAATAAACGAAGGCCTGAATTGATGGTTTCATTTGTGGTGTTTAGGGTCATTACAACTTTGACCTCGGCTGAGACCCACTTGTCAGTAGTACAGCAGCGGGCAGTTGGACTTGATTTCTAATCAGGCATTTAATTTGAATTGTCAGTTAGCTATTGAAATTTGATAACACGAACCATAAACATTCAATGACATTTGATATTTTATATCTCTGTCTTTCTTAGATTGGAAGCACAAATTCGTTGATATTGACGCTGCTAATAAATTCTTTGAAGGTGACTATATATAGTATCTCGATTTTCATTGGTTAATTGTTGTTACTGACTGCTGTTTTCTCACATATCGGTATGCATATATAGATAGTCATTTGTGTTTGAGGTGACTTTTGGAAAGAACGTAGATTAAAATAAAAGACGTTTACGGTTTGGATGGAAAGACAAATGGTGTAAGGATAATTGTTAGGGATGTATGAGTAAACAGGGTAATATTTGTAAGGCTAGGGTAACCTAACTATTATTAAATATATTGATTAATACAAAACTCTGTAGCACTGAATATGGACGGAAACACGGAACCTGAAATACATGATGTTGATTTAACGAACTGATCTACTGAATGGTTATTGCAGATCACTTTACCCACAAGTATACACAAAACCTGGTGATGAAATATTTCATACTAATTATTAAATTGCTCTAAACATGGTGGTTTACTGAGTAAGTGAACTTGACAGATAAGATAACAAAGTCAAACGGGTGACCTGTGTGAAATGATGGCAGGGATGATGATAGGTCATGTCCAGATCTGGAGTGAATGGAGAAGATTACAATTATGGACAGAATGGTAGTGAATTAATGATGAATAAACGAAGGCCTGAATTGATGGTTTAATTTGTGGTGTTTAGGGTCATTACAACTTTGACCTCGGCTGAGACCCACTTGTCAGTAGTACAGCAGCGGGCAGTTGGACTTGATTTCTAATCAGGCATTTAATTTGAATTGTCAGTTAGCTATTGAAATTTGATAACACGAACCATAAACATTCAATGACATTTGATATTTTATATCTCTGTTTGTCTTAGATTGGAAGCTCAAATTCATTGATATTGACGCTGCTAACCAGTTCATTGAAGGTGACTATATATAGTATCTCGATTTTCATTGGTTAATGGTTATTACTGAATGCTGTTTTCTCACATATCGGTATGCATATATAGATAGTCATTTGTGTTTGAGGTGACTTTTGGAAAGAACGTAGATTAAAATAAAAGACGTTTACGGTTTGGATGGAAAGACAAATGGTGTAAGGATAATTGTTAGGGATGTATGATTAAACAGGGTAGTATTTGTAGTGCTAGGGTAACCTAACTATTATTAAATATATTGATTAATACAAAACTCTGTAGCACTGAATATGGACGGAAACACGGAACCTGAAATACATGATGTTGATTTAACGAACTGATCTACTGAATGGTTATTGCAGATCACTTTACCCACAAGTATACACAAAACCTGGTGATGAAATATTTCATACTAATTATTAAATTGCTCTAAACATGGTGGTTTACTGAGTAAGTGAACTTGACAGATAAGATAAAAAAGTCAAGCGGGTGACCTGTGTGAAATGATGGCAGGGATGATGATAGGTCATGTCCAGATCTGGAGTGAATGGAGAAGATTACAATTATGGAAAGAATGGTAGTGAAGTAATGATGAATAAACGAAGGCCTGAATTGATGGTTTAATTTGTGGTGTTTAGGGTCATTACAACTTTGACCTCGGCTGAGACCCACTTGTCAGTAGTACAGCAGCGGGCAGTTGGACTTGATTTCTAATCAGGCATTTAATTTGAATTGTCAGTTAGCTATTGAAATTTGATAACACGAACCATAAACATTCAATGACATTTGATATTTTATATCTCTGTCTTTCTTAGATTGGAAGCTCAAATTCATTGATATTGACGCTGCTAACCAGGTCATTGAAGGTGACTATATATAGTATCTCGATTTTCATTGGTTAATTGTTATTACTGAATGCTGTGTTCTAACATATCGGTATGCATATATAGATAGTTATTTGTGGTTGAGGTGACTTTTGGAAAGAACGTAGATTAAAATAAAAGACGTTTACGGTTTGGATGGAAAGACAAATGGTGTAAGGATAATTGTTAGGGATGTATGAGTAAACAGGGTAATATTTGTAAGGCTATGGTAACCTAACTATTATTAAATATATTGATTAATACAAAACTCTGTAGCACTGACTATGGACGGAAACACGGAACCTGAAATACATGGTGTTGATTTAACGAACTGATCTACTGAATGAGTATTGCAGATCACTTTACCCACAAGTATACACAAACCTGGTGATGAAATATTTCATACTAATTATTAGAGTGCTCTAAACATGGTTGTTCACTGAGTAAGTGAACTTGATAGATAAGATCAGAAAATCATACGGGTGAACTGTGTGAAATGATGGCAGGGATGATGAAATGTCATGTCCACATATGGAGTGAATGGATTAGATGACAATTATGGAAAGAATTGTTGTGAATAAATAATGAATAAACGAAGGCCTGAATTGATGGTTTCATTTGTGGTGCTTAGGGTCATTACAACTTTGACCTCGGCTGATACCTACTTGTCAGTAGTACAGCAGCGGGCAGTTGGACTTGATTTCCAATCAGGCATTTAATTTGAATGTTCAGTTAGCTATTGAAATTTGACAACACGAACTATAAACATTCAATACAATTTGATATTTTATATCTCTGTCTTACTTAGATTTCCAGTGCAACTTCGCTCATATTCAGCCTGCTAACCAGTTCAGTGAAGGTGAATATATATTGTATCTCGATTTTCATTGGTTAACGGTTATTACTGACTGCTGTTGTCTAACATATCGGTATGCATATATAGATAGTCATTTGTTTTTGAGGTGACTTTTGGAAAGAACGTAGATTAAAATAAAAGACGTTTACGTTTTGGATGGAAAGACAAATGGTGTAAGGATAATTGTTAGGGATGTATGAGTAAACAGGGTAATATTTGTAAGGCTAGGGTAACCTAACTATTATTAAATATATTGATTAATACAAAACTCTGTAGCACTGATTATGGACGGAAACACGGAACCTGAAATACATGGTGTTGATTTAACGAACTGATCTACTGAATGAGTATTGCAGATCACTTTACCCACAAGTATACACAAACCTGGTGATGAAATATTTCATACTAATTATTAGAGTGCTCTAAACATGGTTGTTCACTGAGTAAGTGAACTTGATAGATAAGATCAGAAATTCATACGGGTGAACTGTGTGAAATGATGGCAGGGATGATGAAATGTCATGTCCACATATGGAGTGAATGGATTAGATGACAATTATGGAAAGAATTGTTGTGAATAAATAATGAATAAACGAAGGCCTGAATTGATGGTTTCATTTGTGGTGCTTAGGGTCATTACAACTTTGACCTCGGCTGATACCTACTTGTCAGTAGTACAGCAGCGGGCAGTTGGACTTGATTTCCAATCAGGCATTTAATTTGAATGTTCAGTTAGCTATTGAAATTTGATAACACGAACTATAAACATTCAATACAATTTGATATTTTATATCTCTGTCTTACTTAGATTTCCAGGGCAACTTCGCTCATATTCAGACTGCTAACCAGTTCAGTGAAGGTGAATATATATTGTATCTCGATTTTCATTGGTTAACGGTTATTACTGACTGCTGTTTTCTAACATATCGGTATGCATATATAGATAGTCATTTGTGTTTGAGGTGACTTTTGGAAAGAACGTAGATTAAAATAAAAGACGTTTACGTTTTGGATGGAAAGACAAATGGTGTAAGGATAATTGTTAGGGATGTATGAGTAAACAGGGTAATATTTGTAAGGCTAGGGTAACCTAACTATTATTAAATATATTGATTAATACAAAACTCTGTAGCACTGATTATGGACGGAAACACGGAACCTGAAATACATGGTGTTGAGTTAACGAACTGATCTACTGAATGAGTATTGCAGATCACTTTACCCATAAGTATACACAAACCTGGTGATGAAGTATTTCATACTAATTATTAGAGTGCTCTAAACATGGTTGTTCACTGAGTAAGTGAACTTGATAGATAAGATCAGAAAATCATACGGGTGAACTGTGTGAAATGATGGCAGGGATGATGAAATGTCATGTCCACATATGGAGTGAATGGATTAGATGACAATTATGGAAAGAATTGTTGTGAATAAATAATGAATAAACGAAGGCCTGAATTGATGGTTTCATTTGTGGTGCTTAGGGTCATTACAACTTTGACCTCGGCTGATACCTACTTGTCAGTAGTACAGCAGCGGGCAGTTGGACTTGATTTCCAATCAGGCATTTAATTTGAATGTTCAGTTAGCTATTGAAATTTGACAACACGAACTATAAACATTCAATACAATTTGATATTTTATATCTCTGTCTTACTTAGATTTCCAGTGCAACTTCGCTCATATTCAGCCTGCTAACCAGTTCAGTGAAGGTGAATATATATTGTATCTCGATTTTCATTGGTTAACGGTTATTACTGACTGCTGTTGTCTAACATATCGGTATGCATATATAGATAGTCATTTGTTTTTGAGGTGACTTTTGGAAAGAACGTAGATTAAAATAAAAGACGTTTACGTTTTGGATGGAAAGACAAATGGTGTAAGGATAATTGTTAGGGATGTATGAGTAAACAGGGTAATATTTGTAAGGCTAGGGTAACCTAACTATTATTAAATATATTGATTAATACAAAACTCTGTAGCACTGATTATGGACGGAAACACGGAACCTGAAATACATGGTGTTGAGTTAACGAACTGATCTACTGAATGAGTATTGCAGATCACTTTACCCATAAGTATACACAAACCTGGTGATGAAGTATTTCATACTAATTATTAGAGTGCTCTAAACATGGTTGTTCACTGAGTAAGTGAACTTGATAGATAAGATCAGAAAATCATACGGGTGAACTGTGTGAAATGATGGCAGGGATGATGAAATGTCATGTCCACATATGGAGTGAATGGATTAGATGACAATTATGGAAAGAATTGTTGTGAATAAATAATGAATAAACGAAGGCCTGAATTGATGGTTTCATTTGTGGTGCTTAGGGTCATTACAACTTTGACCTCGGCTGATACCTACTTGTCAGTAGTACAGCAGCGGGCAGTTGGACTTGATTTCCAATCAGGCATTTAATTTGAATGTTCAGTTAGCTATTGAAATTTGACAACACGAACTATAAACATTCAATACAATTTGATATTTTATATCTCTGTCTTACTTAGATTTCCAGTGCAACTTCGCTCATATTCAGCCTGCTAACCAGTTCAGTGAAGGTGAATATATATTGTATCTCGATTTTCATTGGTTAACGGTTATTACTGACTGCTGTTGTCTAACATATCGGTATGCATATATAGATAGTCATTTGTTTTTGAGGTGACTTTTGGAAAGAACGTAGATTAAAATAAAAGACGTTTACGTTTTGGATGGAAAGACAAATGGTGTAAGGATAATTGTTAGGGATGTATGAGTAAACAGGGTAATATTTGTAAGGCTAGGGTAACCTAACTATTATTAAATATATTGATTAATACAAAACTCTGTAGCACTGATTATGGACGGAAACACGGAACCTGAAATACATGGTGTTGATTTAACGAACTGATCTACTGAATGAGTATTGCAGATCACTTTACCCACAAGTATACACAAACCTGGTGATGAAATATTTCATACTAATTATTAGAGTGCTCTAAACATGGTTGTTCACTGAGTAAGTGAACTTGATAGATAAGATCAGAAATTCATACGGGTGAACTGTGTGAAATGATGGCAGGGATGATGAAATGTCATGTCCACATATGGAGTGAATGGATTAGATGACAATTATGGAAAGAATTGTTGTGAATAAATAATGAATAAACGAAGGCCTGAATTGATGGTTTCATTTGTGGTGCTTAGGGTCATTACAACTTTGACCTCGGCTGATACCTACTTGTCAGTAGTACAGCAGCGGGCAGTTGGACTTGATTTCCAATCAGGCATTTAATTTGAATGTTCAGTTAGCTATTGAAATTTGATAACACGAACTATAAACATTCAATACAATTTGATATTTTATATCTCTGTCTTACTTAGATTTCCAGGGCAACTTCGCTCATATTCAGACTGCTAACCAGTTCAGTGAAGGTGAATATATATTGTATCTCGATTTTCATTGGTTAACGGTTATTACTGACTGCTGTTGTCTAACATATCGGTATGCATATATAGATAGTCATTTGTTTTTGAGGTGACTTTTGGAAAGAACGTAGATTAAAATAAAAGACGTTTACGTTTTGGATGGAAAGACAAATGGTGTAAGGATAATTGTTAGGGATGTATGAGTAAACAGGGTAATATTTGTAAGGCTAGGGTAACCTAACTATTATTAAATATATTGATTAATACAAAACTCTGTAGCACTGATTATGGACGGAAACACGGAACCTGAAATACATGGTGTTGATTTAACGAACTGATCTACTGAATGAGTATTGCAGATCACTTTACCCACAAGTATACACAAACCTGGTGATGAAATATTTCATACTAATTATTAGAGTGCTCTAAACATGGTTGTTCACTGAGTAAGTGAACTTGATAGATAAGATCAGAAATTCATACGGGTGAACTGTGTGAAATGATGGCAGGGATGATGAAATGTCATGTCCACATATGGAGTGAATGGATTAGATGACAATTATGGAAAGAATTGTTGTGAATAAATAATGAATAAACGAAGGCCTGAATTGATGGTTTCATTTGTGGTGCTTAGGGTCATTACAACTTTGACCTCGGCTGATACCTACTTGTCAGTAGTACAGCAGCGGGCAGTTGGACTTGATTTCCAATCAGGCATTTAATTTGAATGTTCAGTTAGCTATTGAAATTTGATAACACGAACTATAAACATTCAATACAATTTGATATTTTATATCTCTGTCTTACTTAGATTTCCAGGGCAACTTCGCTCATATTCAGACTGCTAACCAGTTCAGTGAAGGTGAATATATATTGTATCTCGATTTTCATTGGTTAACGGTTATTACTGACTGCTGTTTTCTAACATATCGGTATGCATATATAGATAGTCATTTGTGTTTGAGGTGACTTTTGGAAAGAACGTAGATTAAAATAAAAGACGTTTACGGTTTGGATGGAAAGACAAATGGTGTAAGGATAATTGTTAGGGATGTATGAGTAAACAGGGTAATATTTGTAAGGCTAGGGTAACCTAACTATTATTAAATATATTGATTAATACAAAACTCTGTAGCACTGATTATGGACGGAAACACGGAACCTGAAATACATGATGTTGATTTAACGAACTGATCTACTGAATGAGTATTGCAGATCACTTTACCCACAAGTATACACAAACCTGGTGATGAAGTATTTCATACCAATTATTAGAGTGCTCTAAACATGGTTGTTCACTGAGTAAGTGAACTTGATAGATAAGATCAGAAAATCATACGGGTGAACTGTGTGAAATGATGGCAGGGATGATGAAATGTCATGTCCACATATGGAGTGAATGGATTAGATGACAATTATGGAAAGAATTGTTGTGAATAAATAATGAATAAACGAAGGCCTGAATTGATGGTTTCATTTGTGGTGCTTAGGGTCATTACAACTTTGACCTCGGCTGATACCTACTTGTCAGTAGTACAGCAGCGGGCAGTTGGACTTGATTTCCAATCAGGCATTTAATTTGAATGTTCAGTTAGCTATTGAAATTTGACAACACGAACTATAAACATTCAATACAATTTGATATTTTATATCTCTGTCTTACTTAGATTTCCAGTGCAACTTCGCTCATATTCAGCCTGCTAACCAGTTCAGTGAAGGTGAATATATATTGTATCTCGATTTTCATTGGTTAACGGTTATTACTGACTGCTGTTGTCTAACATATCGGTATGCATATATAGATAGTCATTTGTTTTTGAGGTGACTTTTGGAAAGAACGTAGATTAAAATAAAAGACGTTTACGTTTTGGATGGAAAGACAAATGGTGTAAGGATAATTGTTAGGGATGTATGAGTAAACAGGGTAATATTTGTAAGGCTAGGGTAACCTAACTATTATTAAATATATTGATTAATACAAAACTCTGTAGCACTGATTATGGACGGAAACACGGAACCTGAAATACATGGTGTTGATTTAACGAACTGATCTACTGAATGAGTATTGCAGATCACTTTACCCACAAGTATACACAAACCTGGTGATGAAATATTTCATACTAATTATTAGAGTGCTCTAAACATGGTTGTTCACTGAGTAAGTGAACTTGATAGATAAGATCAGAAATTCATACGGGTGAACTGTGTGAAATGATGGCAGGGATGATGAAATGTCATGTCCACATATGGAGTGAATGGATTAGATGACAATTATGGAAAGAATTGTTGTGAATAAATAATGAATAAACGAAGGCCTGAATTGATGGTTTCATTTGTGGTGCTTAGGGTCATTACAACTTTGACCTCGGCTGATACCTACTTGTCAGTAGTACAGCAGCGGGCAGTTGGACTTGATTTCCAATCAGGCATTTAATTTGAATGTTCAGTTAGCTATTGAAATTTGATAACACGAACTATAAACATTCAATACAATTTGATATTTTATATCTCTGTCTTACTTAGATTTCCAGGGCAACTTCGCTCATATTCAGACTGCTAACCAGTTCAGTGAAGGTGAATATATATTGTATCTCGATTTTCATTGGTTAACGGTTATTACTGACTGCTGTTTTCTAACATATCGGTATGCATATATAGATAGTCATTTGTGTTTGAGGTGACTTTTGGAAAGAACGTAGATTAAAATAAAAGACGTTTACGGTTTGGATGGAAAGACAAATGGTGTAAGGATAATTGTTAGGGATGTATGAGTAAACAGGGTAATATTTGTAAGGCTAGGGTAACCTAACTATTATTAAATATATTGATTAATACAAAACTCTGTAGCACTGATTATGGACGGAAACACGGAACCTGAAATACATGGTGTTGATTTAACGAACTGATCTACTGAATGAGTATTGCAGATCACTTTACCCACAAGTATACACAAACCTGGTGATGAAGTATTTCATACCAATTATTAGAGTGCTCTAAACATGGTTGTTCACTGAGTAAGTGAACTTGATAGATAAGATCAGAAAATCATACGGGTGAACTGTGTGAAATGATGGCAGGGATGATGAAATGTCATGTCCACATATGGAGTGAATGGAGAAGATTACAATTATGGAAAGAATGGTAGTGAATAAATGATGAATAAACGAAGGCCTGAATTGATGGTTTCATTTGTGGTGCTTAGGGTCATTACAACTTTGACCTCGGCTGATACCTACTTGTCAGTAGTACAGCAGCGGGCAGTTGGACTTGATTTCCAATCAGGCATTTAATTTGAATGTTCAGTTAGCTATTGAAATTTGATAACACGAACTATAAACATTCAATACAATTTGATATTTTATATCTCTGTCTTACTTAGATTTCCAGGGCAACTTCGCTCATATTCAGACTGCTAACCAGTTCAGTGAAGGTGAATATATATTGTATCTCGATTTTCATTGGTTAACGGTTATTACTGACTGCTGTTTTCTAACATATCGGTATGCATATATAGATAGTCATTTGTGTTTGAGGTGACTTTTGGAAAGAACGTAGATTAAAATAAAAGACGTTTACGTTTTGGA
Source organism: Mastigias papua (assembly GCA_964019165.1). Taxonomy (NCBI): domain Eukaryota; kingdom Metazoa; phylum Cnidaria; class Scyphozoa; order Rhizostomeae; family Mastigiidae; genus Mastigias; species Mastigias papua. The sequence goes on along the minus strand of OZ025271.1, from coordinate 371,827 downwards.
TGGAAAGACAAATGGTGTAAGGATAATTGTTAGGGATGTATGAGTAAACAGGGTAATATTTGTAAGGCTAGGGTAACCTAACTATTATTAAATATATTGATTAATACAAAACTCTGTAGCACTGATTATGGACGGAAACACGGAACCTGAAATACATGGTGTTGATTTAACGAACTGATCTACTGAATGAGTATTGCAGATCACTTTACCCACAAGTATACACAAACCTGGTGATGAAGTATTTCATACTAATTATTAGAGTGCTCTAAACATGGTTGTTCACTGAGTAAGTGAACTTGATAGATAAGATCAGAAAATCATACGGGTGAACTGTGTGAAATGATGGCAGGGATGATGAAATGTCATGTCCACATATGGAGTGAATGGATTAGATGACAATTATGGAAAGAATGGTAGTGAATAAATGATGAATAAACGAAGGCCTGAATTGATGGTTTCATTTGTGGTGCTTAGGGTCATTACAACTTTGACCTCGGCTGATACCTACTTGTCAGTAGTACAGCAGCGGGCAGTTGGACTTGATTTCCAATCAGGCATTTAATTTGAATTGTCAGTTAGCTATTGAAATTTGATAACACGAACCATAAACATTCAATACAATTTGATATTTTATATCTCTGTCTTACTTAGATTTCCAGGGCAACTTCGCTCATAATCAGACTGCTAACCAGTTCAGTGAAGGTGAATATATATTGTATCTCGATTTTCATTGGTTAACGGTTATTACTGACTGCTGTTTTCTAACATATCGGTATGCATATATAGATAGTTATTTGTGTTTGAGGTGACTTTTGGAAAGAACGTAGATTAAAATAAAAGACGTTTACGTTTTCGAAGTCAGTATTTCAGTTGTCATATTCTGAAACGCTGCTAGTTGAACAGCTTAGATGAGGTAAGTTTCACTTCAACTCGACCCTTGAACTCCATCCTTGAACTCGAACCTTGAACTCGACCCTTGAACTAAGAATATTGAATTTTTGTCCTTTCTATGCTTTAAAATTAAGTTTGGGTTGTTTGCTCTCTTACTTAGATTTGGCGGACGGGAGTGGTGTTACGAATAGGAATGGTGAGGACCCACCGATAACCAGAGCTGTATCAACTTCATTGGATAGTACAGTATTGCTAATCGGAAAAGGGGTTGAAAGTAATTTTACAAGAAATACCTTTTCTAAAGATGTATTTAACCCTTGGCTGATACACCAAGGTGCAAGTTTCCGCCAATGCCTTGTTGAGAAAATTGACCAATCTTGGGGCCAGATGGAAATCAGTCCGGAAGAAGATCGAGACGAAGTAAAAAAAATTGCACCACATATTGTGTATGAGTTGTCAAATGATGGCTGGAAACAAGTACAAATTACCAACAATATAGTTAGTAATAAAACTGTCCGCTTTGAATTAGACAGCATAGTGATATGGAGTCATCCTCCGAGAGATGCGCCGCTGACGAGTGCGTTGGAGGCCAAGAATGGCTATCGGAAGATGAGAGGACAACTTGTCAGTAAAGGTTACAGATATAGGTCTCAAGGAGAGAAGACTGAAGATCTTAATTCTTTAGCCAAATTCTTCACCAAGTTTTATAAAAAGTTTTATGAAGGTCTTGATGAAACATTGCTGAATTCATATAAATGGCCAACATTGCAGCTGCTTCTTAAAAGAAAAGGGATCGTGCAAAGGTATGGAAATACTTTTGCTGGAGTTTATGACAGATGCGACAATGAAGTTCATCACAAATTCGCTGCTAAAGGTGTAGAGGAGCGCAAGTTGCCAGCAAAAAAAGAAGTTTTCGAGCAATTTGTTAAGAGTGTAGAGTTCGAAGCTATTGAAGCTATTGGGCAGGAAGCTAGTTTGGAGTAAACCAGAGGTTTGGGATAAATACGAGTGATGGTAAGTTTTCCTTGTCTTTGAAGAGAAGGGCGACCAGGGATACACACAATTTGTGAACAACTGAAGGAGTTGAAACATAAATTTTTAACAGAGATACACAGTAATAACCCTCAAATAGGAACCAGGGTTTTAAGACACTACTAGGCACCAATTTTCATTTTACAGATTCATGCATATAAGAATCTATTTAGGTTAACGTGTGGAGTTAGATTCTTATTAATGGAGATGCCGTTAGAGGTATACCAAGTAATATCAGCAATCCACTAATAATACTTAAAGTCAACATACAGGATCAGATGCAGTTGTTCTGAATAAGGTCAAGAAATTTAGAGCTGAGTTATGTCTCCAATTGTAGCGGCCATCTCCAAGGTATGACTTAGAATTAAGATCATCAACTTCCATTAATAACTAACATATCTGTTGCCCTCTTAGCTTGGATGACATTCTTTTATGTATCATGCAATTATATAGAAAGCATCTATAGTCTAGTAATATGAAAATTATGTGAGATATAAGAACAGTGTAAATTCGTCATATATATATATATATATATATATATATATATATATATATATATATATATATATATATATATATATATATATATATATATATATATATTGGATACGATAATACGATCAGGTGCGGACAAAAGCTGTTTTCAGTTAGGTAAGGGAAAATCAGGCAGACTTGCATTGGTTGGGAAATGTAGCATTTTTATGCTGCAGAAATTCAGTTTTCATCATCATATTAGGATTTATGTCTTTTATGTTCAATTTATCGTTAAATATATAGACCAAATAATGATCTTCCATATTTGTTGAGAAAAATTAAGTACCCTTTTGGCGTCATAGACTGTATAAAAATTTGCAGAATATCAACTGTGGGCAAATCCAGAAAGTTAAATTTTACCTCTGGTTTGATTTTCATTGTCGATCGTCAAAGATCCACACTAGGGCACTATACCATGTCTTCACAGTTTGCTTTTGGGGTATGTATTTTCAGCCGTTTTAGAGGGCAGCAATTAAAACATTTTCTACTGTGCCGCACCCAAGTTTGCTGGGGTCTCCTATTTCACAGAACAAAGTTATATCCACTCCAACTATTGACTCCTTGACATACGTCAGAACGACAAGAATTAATGACCCGGTTTGGAAGGCTGTTGCGTGAAGGATTTGACGGACATTTTCCGATACAGATCTTAAGTTGTAGAACTTTGTATTCAACTTATATCCAGGTATATTAATTTTGGAATTACTAAGTTTGAATTTGTTTGGCCCGGCAGGCCGTTGAAGAAGTGCAAAAGGCATCTTGTTGAAATAAGTGCTAGTTATCCTTTGCGTGCTTCTAAAAACTTACGAAACTAGGGGGCGTAGGGTAGACCAGGGCAATATGGGTCAATTTCTAGGGCTTGAAAATAAACATGTAGGATCTAAAAGGAATTGTATATATTCTCTCAACAAATTACAACAGAAGAGCAGATGGCACTTTAGCAGCTTTTTCAAAAGATAACAATGCAATGGATTAGACTGCTTTATCAGGAAGATTCTTCAAAAGACCCCGAAAACCCGTCAGTTTAAAAAAATCTACGGGAGTAATTGTTGGAACACTTGTTTCAACTATTAGTAAGAGCTCTCTTTATGCTTGATAATAGTTCATTGATATATAATTCTCGACAGAATAGTTAAATATGTAGAACATCGCTACTTACTTTCCTATATGTACAATCCTCAAGATAAGCATCGTCACCAAAGGTAATGTTGATTGACATGCATTTGGACATACATATTCACACGTATCTATTGTATGTATCACACGTATTCGCGTACACTTTAGGATGCATAATGTACCATCATCCATATTGTCACATTAAGAACCTTCCCTCCCAGAATCCAGCTTTGGGTCTCCTGGAAGAATAATTTGTTGCAGGATTTTATTCCACTTTACTGAAACCTGTTACTGTAACAAGCACGTTGCTAAGTAACCTAAAGTATCAACAATCCAGTGCGTTAGAATTACGTAAGAAAGTCGAGCTAAATGAAAATCAACTAAATAAGACATCATTGGAACACATTTTGCTCCTTGCAAAGCTGCAAATTATAAATAATTATGCTAATTTTCGTATGTTTTTCATACCCAGGTAATAGCTTAATTCGTCTTGATTCCGATGAAGTTCTTATTGAGACACTGGACATGCATACATGCTCCTGAACAAATCAATTATACACAAAACAATAATAAAATGCATACATGCTCCTTCGCTGGTATTAGTTTAACAGTAAAACTATAGCTGATATATATATATTCAAATATAGCTGATGTGACATAAAATGGCAGCTGTGATCAAACTGGGAATCTGAAGAAGCTGTGTTACGAACTACGATGGCCTAAATTTGCCGTAGATACCATTTGCATGAGAACCTATTTGGCTATATTGAACACTTGAGGTACTTTTATGTGAGCTATTACAGTCTAGTAAAGTAGGGTAATTCGGAGCAAAATGAGACGCTTAAGCAACTAGTCTACTCTTGCTCAGCCAGGAATACGTGAATAAAAGAGGACATCATTCGTATACTTACTTAAATATATGAACTATTCAACAGCAAGAGCAATTTTCCCGAGCTTTTCATAATTTGACAATTTCAAGCTTATTCTACAACAGGTATATCGTCTCATTTTGCCACACATGTGGGGTAAAATGAGACACTTAATCTTCTATGTTTGTAACTCTTAAAGACATACATCTACTAGCTACGTTTTTAAATGATAAGAGACGGAAGCAAGAGACATTTCTCTCAACAGTTTTTAGCAAAAATACTAATTGAAATGACTGAAATAAGTACTCTTACATTCGAATTAATTTAATGAAATTTATGAAATTCTTCTAAAAATTATGTAATGGCGAAAGATGAACGAGGTGCTTGGTTGTGCAAATTGGATGCAAATTAAAACAGCAAATCATAAAGAACAGGAAGTCAAAATATGGGCAATGACAAAAATATAATTTGAAGATTCGAAAAGTTAAACATTGTTGCGAAAAAACTTTTGTTAAAATAGATCTTTAATCGATATTTTGATGGGTAGCCACGCATTTTTGTGACAGTTTCGAATGTCAGATCTAATGTTCTGCTATCTGAAGAAGTTTCGAGTTAACGCTGCTCTGTGAGCAGATGCACTATCCTTTTGACAAACGAAAGTTTCTCTTGATTGCCATAGATGTCGCGGATACTTTAAGAACGGATTTCTTGAAGCAAGGGAATATAACATGTTCAAGTCAATCTTCATGCTATTGAGTCGTTTCTAAGGCCAAAACGACAATCCTACTGAAGAAGGATCCGGCAGTTTTTTGCTGAAATAAAAGTTTTTGCTTTTTTATATTCTTTGATAAGTGCGGACCATCTGAAAGCAAAGTCAATTCAACATATGTTTTAATCCATTTTAAGAAATACTAGTATATACTATGATTCCTAGTGGTAGACCAGGATGGAGTTAGGCCATCGTCGCATTTTGCCCCAGTTTGATAGCAGAAGAAAGAAGGAAACTAAGCATAAAATTGTGCATTCCATCATGCTATGGTATTGCGAGTAATATAAAGTTGTGCTTAACTAAATAATATAGAGGATTGTATCTCACTCACTTTGAATCATTGGCGCAAACATTTGAAAAAGTTTTCAAGATATTTTCCTTAGCCTTGGCAAAATTGCTGTTTTAATCATCGATGAATCCGCAAAAAATTCGTTTTCTCATCTCAGCTTTTCGTTACCACAGAAACAACGGTTGAAAAGCTGAAAGAGGGAGTTCAATTTTTATATCATAGATTGAGCTGATTTTTTTCTCCGCCGGACAAACCGAAAATTCATTATGAAAGAAGAATTGTCTCATTTTGCCCCGTGTCTCATTTTGCCCCGAATTACCCTATTCCTTTCTATTTCTAAATTTTATTCATATTCCAGGATTGTAAATGTAGTGCCGTTCTGTGCTGCTGAAGTTTATATAAAAAGCGTATTAAACCTGGGGCATCCAATCCAGACTCGTAAGTAACATTACTCAAAAATTGGTTTAGAAGGAATTTATGCACCTTTATTCTAAGAGGCAAGCTAGGTCATAATGGAAAGAGGATGTTTCAGCTTTGATCTGATGGGCTGTTGTCCATCGAGTGATAAATGTGCACAGTAATCCACCCTTACTATTTGAGAGATTGTGATGATGAACATAGAATCACAGTAGGTGGATAAAATAAAATTATGATAAACAAGTCACGAAGCGCCTAGCAACGACAGATGAGGTTTTCTTCGTCTCCAATGATTGATACAATTTAAACATCATGGTTTATGCAGCACAGGTCTTCAAATATTGAGATATAAGCCAGCCCCATGATTACAAGGTATTTTCGAGAAGTGCGAATTACGAACAAAGCAGTATCATTTAATCTGTAGTAGAAGTATTTTGTAGCTGAAGTTTGCTTTGCTCTTATACTGTGGAAATAGGTAGATTCTCTTGATTCGTGTTAATTACAGCAAATATTTTAAAAATCCAGCTCTGCTTTTTGTCTTGATGAACAGATATTACGCTTAGATGTGTTTTACCTTTTTGTTCGGAATCTGCAATGTTCGAGCTTTCCTACATTATTTACAACTTGGGTGGGACATTAGGGGCAAAGTGTACTTTTGTCCTGTCTAGGTATACAATCAGTGTCTGGCCAATCAGAGGCCAGAGGGTGGATGACCGCAGGGACACCTACGCTTGGGGGCACGGGGCAGCTGCCCCTCCTGCCCTTTTCCCAGGACTAAATTGTTTTAGTGCAAATTGTGTAGAACAGATCAGTCCGATCAGAATCGATATACAAAACGATGATCTGACCGATAATAATGTACTGCTATCATCAACAACTTTGACTTCCTAAAGGAATAATCGATAAGCTTCAGACTATCAAAAATAGAGCGGCAAACATCTTAAGCCCCCGTGAGACAATTGAGTGTTGGGATACGATAGAGGAAGTGCGCAACAGACGCGTTGCAATAGACGTCTTCAAATGTTTGAATGGCCTTTCATCAGAACAGTTTAAAGAATATTTCAGACGCCATAAACATGAAAAAGAAACAAGGGGAAATAACTCAAGTCTTGTATTACCTTCAGTAAGGACAGAAACTGGCAAACGAATGTTCGCTTTCCAGGGAGCCCGGCTTTTCAATAGTCTCCCTAAGGGTATCAGAGACGAAAAATCACTAGTCCGTTTCAAACAAAAACTATACTCACTCAATTGATGTTAATGGACTCTAATGGATTTAGTGGAACTGTGATGAACCTTTTGGTGATTAGACTTTATCGTACGCCATATTGAAATGTGTTAGCTTTAGTAAGTATTCTTAGGTCATTAGGTAATTTAGTTCAGTTTTAGAATTTATGTACCGGTTATTCTAAGTTGCTTTTGTTTGGTTTCCTAGGTCACTATGACGTATAGCGTCGGTTCTGAGCTAGGCTGTCATCACTTTAGTGTCGCTACTGTATGTACACGTAGGTCGATTTATTAACGTCATGGTAACATAAGTCGGGGGTAGATTTTCCTTTTGTTGTATATTTTGAGTAATGAAGTAATAAGACTAATTTTGTGCACCGTTCTATTATATAAGAAGCAAGCTTATGCGAGTAATTCAGTTGGGTTCAGACGAGCCAGAGTGTAATGGTAAGAGTAGGCCGTCGATCATTCAAGAGTATTAAAGGATTTCGATATTAATATCAGTATTTTTAAGACTGGTTTGTTTTTGCTTGTCTTGGCTCTCGGCTATCCTCTCACAAGTGGTGTCAGAAGTGGGATTTCCGAGTATTCACTGAAGGTTGATAAACTAGTAAGTGAAAAGATAGGAAAGCAAATCAAAGATAGTTATGGGTGGCGGTCGAAACAAGAAAGCGGCGCAACAATCAGAATGTGGAAATACAGATGAACAAGATGTTGGCATGGGTGCACAAGGGGGCCAGAACAGTGAAATGGTGCAGTTAATGAAGTGGTTGGCTGAAAGAGAAGAAAAACGGAAAGAGGAAGATAAAGAAAGAGAGAACCTCATGCTGCGGTTGGTGGAATCGATCAGCAGGCAGCAAACGGCAGTGACAGAAGATTTGAGGAGTACGGAGCGAGAACGAGAGGCCCGCGAAGAAACAAGACGCAGGGAGGAATACGAAAGGATGGAAAGGTTCAAAGCAGATCAGGCAATGTTAGAACAGCGGTTGGCGATAGAACGAGAAGAGAGGGAGACATGGATGAAACAAATGGAAGCAAACAGGGAAGAAGAAAGGCATAGTCGCAAAAGAGGGCTTTGAGAAGAACATGCTTTTCAACATGGGACAGCCAAAGTTGCAGAGATTGACAGAGTCAGACGACATTGAGTATTACCTGACGACATTTGAGAGGGTTGCACATGCATACAACTGGCCGCAAGACATGTGGGTTCTGAATTTAGCACCCTTACCCACTGGTAAGGCACAATCAGCATACGCAAGTCTGAACATGGAAAGGGCAAAAGAGTACCATCTAGTAAAAGAAGCAATATTAAAGCGGTATGATATTAATGAGGAGATCTACAGGCAACGTTTCAGGGGTGCAAAGAAGAAGGCAGAAGAAACATATTCAGGGTTTGGTGTACGACTCAATGATATGTTTAACAAATGGACAGGGGCAGAAAAGGAAGAAAGAACCAAAGAGGAAATTTGCGAAATGATGGTCATGGAACAACTGATGGAGAGCATGCCTACAGATCTAAAGATATGGTTAAAGGAGAGGAAATCGAAAACAACATTAGAAGTTGGAGAATTGGCAGATGATTATGTTACAGCAAGAAAGTGTGCAAAGGAAGAGCAGAAAAGATGCCATAAATGCCATCAAATCGGTCATATTGCAGCAAAGTGCTGGAATAATGTGCAGGGAATACAACAGCAGACAGTCCAGTCAACAGTCACAAAGGGAGGAGTCCAATGGAAACCAAATATAACTTCTCCATTGCAGCAACAGCCAAGATGCTTTAATTGTAACAGATTGGGACACATTGCCATGAAATGTCCAGAGAACAGGACCAGTCAACAGACGGGACAGGGAAAAGCGAATTACATAGGCACATCGGAGGATGAGCTAGTGATCAGAGAAGAACTAGTAGAATATCGTACACTTGGCAAGGTTGAAGGCAAGGTGACAGAGTTATTATTAGACACAGGGTGCTCCAAAACCATGATTGATGCCAGTTTGGTGCCAGTTGAAAAGTTCAATGAAGAAAAAAGGATATCAATGCAGTGTGCACACGGTGACATGAAGCAGTACCCAATCGCAGTTGTAGAAATCGAAGTCAATGGCAAGACGTATTCGGTGGGTGCAGCAGTTGTAGATGGTTTACCAAGACCCGTCTTGCTGGGCAGAGATGTGAAAGATCTAGTGGCATTGGTACTGAAAGAAGACCAAAAGAGGAAAGGTTCGGCATTGGCTGTTATGACCAGAAAACAAAGATCAGAGAAAGAAAAAGAAGAGGCGATAAATTTAGTGAAGGAAATGGTATCTGAAGCAAAACCAAAGCAGCTGGTAGACATATTCAATTTCGAAGATGAAATTTTTACAGGTGAAGGGAAGGTTAGGAAAACAAGAGGTCAGAAGAAACTGCTAAAGAAACAATGGAAGAACAAGGAACCAAACAGCAGCGTAGACGGTGACATGAATAGTATAGATTCAGGAGGAAAAGAAAAGTTGCAAAAGCTACAGAAGACAGACAGTTCATTGGTCAAGATCAGAGAGATGGTAACAGAGGGTTCGGCACCATATGAAGAGGACGATGGCCTCATTTATAGGACTTTCAACCCTGGAGAACCAGAAAACCCACAGGTGATTCGTCAGTTAGTGTTGCCAAGAGAATACAGAAAGAAAGTTTTGGAATTGGCACATGACATCCCGTTGGCAGGACATTTGGGTACAAAGAAAACACAAAGCAGAATATTGCAACGATTCTTTTGGCCTGGTGTTTCACATGATGTGAAAGAGTATTGCAGATCATGTGCAGCTTGCCAGAAGACATCTAAAAAGGCTCCCAGAGCAAAGATGCAGTCAATGCCAATCATTGATGAAGCCTTCAGTCGTATTGCAATGGATATGATTGGACCATTAGACAGAACATACAGTGGAAATAAGTACATCTTGGTGGTTTGCAACTACGCTACAAGATATCCAGAAGCGATCCCTTTGAGAAACATTGACGCAGAAACAACAAGCGAAGCAATGGTAGAAGTTTTCACTCGTTATGGTATTCCACCTGAGGTGCTCACTGACCAAGGTAGCAATTTCATGGCAGAACTAATGCAAAGGGTACTCGAGCTGCTACAGGTGTCACATATTAAAACAAGCCCTTATCACCCTCAGACAGATGGTCTGGTGGAACGGTTCAATGGCACTTTGAAGAAGATGTTGAACAAGTTTGCACAAGAACATCCAAAAGAATGGGATAAATTGATACCATACCTCTTGCTTGCATACAGAGAAGTGCCTCAAGAGTCAACAGGGTTTTCACCATTTGAGCTTTTGTTTGGCCGACACGTAAGGGGACCATTGGATGTATTAAAAGAAAGCTGGGAGACCAAGCATAAAGTTGGAGATGATGAACTGACATATGTGACTGAAATGAGAGAGAAACTGGCTTCCATGACAGAGCTAGTTCAAGAAAACCTTGCAAAGTCCCAGGATCGACAAAAGCGGTGGTACGATCAAAAGGCAAGAAGCAGATCATTAGAGGTTGGACAAAGGGCTTTGGTATTGTTACCCTCAAGCAATAAGAAGCTACATGCAGCATGGCAAGGGCCATACGTCATCAAAAGGAAAATTGGAGACGTGAACTATGAGGTCGAAATGCATGACAAGAAAAAGAGACAACGAATTTTTCACATCGATATGTTAAAGCCATGGAACACACCTGAAAACGTCACATACATGTCAATCTTGTCAGGAAAAGAATTAGAAGGTGGCAACGAGTGTTTCAAAAATGATGAAATTCAGTACCCCTTCGAGATGGACTCAGAAGAGCCTAAAGTCAACCCCATGCTGAATGATGCGCAAAGGTGTCAGTTGAAAAATCTTATGCAAGAATTCAAAGATGTGTTCAATGATATACCTGGAAGAACAAGCCTGGTGGAGCACAAAATAGATGTTGGCGATGCAAAACCAATCAGACAGAGACCCTACAGGATTCCATGGGCACAGAGAGATGCAGTTAAGCGAGAGTTGGAAATGATGGAGCACCATGGTATCATTGAAGAATCTGTAAGCGAGTGGGCACAACCAGTTGTCATTGTTCCCAAGAAGGATTCCCAGGAAGTTCGTATATGTGTAGACTTTAGAGAAGTAAATAAGTTGGCAAAAGTAGTTCCATATCCTTTACCCAGAGTTGAAGATTTAATAGATAAGATGGCTGGAGCAAAGTACATTACAACGATGGATCTTTCAAGAGGTTATTGGCAAATCCCATTATCCAAAGATTCAAAGGAGAAGACAGCGTTTATTACCCCGTTCGGATTATGGCAATTTGTCACAATGCCTTTTGGTTTAGCAGATGCTCAGGCAACATGTTAGAGACTAGTCGACAATAGATTGATAAAAGGAGCAGAAGGCCATGCAACAGGGTATGTGGATGATATTGCGGTATATAGTATGAGCTGGAAAGATCATTTGGATCAGTTGAGAGATATGTTCACGCGATTGAGACAAGCTGGACTGACAGTCAAATTGCGTAAATGCAGATTTGGCATGAACGAAACTGAATACCTTGGGCACATTGTTGGAAACGGAGTTGTCAAGCCATGCATTGATAAAGTGAAGGCGGTGAACGAATCCCCCATTCCAAAAAACAAAGAAGGAAGTCAGATCGTTCCTTGGGTTGGCTGGATATTACAGAAAGTTCATAAAGAACTTTGCCGACATTGCAGCACCATTAACAAGTCTTACAAAGAAGACAGCGCCATCGAAAGTCAAGTGGACAGATGAATGTAATGAAGCCTTCAAGCAGCTGAAAGTATGTTTATGTACAGAACCATCGTTGAAAGCACCCAATTTTTCAAAGAAATACATTTTGCAAACTGATGCGTGTGATTATGGACTGGGAGCCATGCTCAGTCAAAAAGATGAAGAAGGTACTGATCATCCAATCCTATATATAAGTCGAAAATTGTTGCCAAGAGAATGCAATTATGCGATAATTGAAAAGGAGTGTCTAGCGATTAAATGGGCCATTGATACACTTAAAGTTTATTTGCTAGGGAAGCACTTCATTTTGCAGACAGATCATAATCCTTTGAAATGGTTGGCAAAGATGAAAAACCAAAATGGGAGGTTAACTCGTTGGAGTCTTTCGCTGCAACCATACGAATTTGACATTAACCACCGACCAGGCAAGGACAATTCTAATGCCGATGCATTGTCACGTGGTTGAAGTAGCCTCACAAAATATGGGAGAGGAAGTACTTTAAAACAAATACTGTTAGCTTTACAGACAAAATATTTTTTTTGATAATTTTTGTCTATTTAGAAAAGGGGGGATATGTGATGAACCTTATGGTGATTAGACTTTATCGTACGCCATATTGAAATGTGTTAGCTTTAGTAAGTATTCTTAGGTCATTAGGTAATTTAGTTCAGTTTTAGAATTTATGTACCGGTTATTCTAAGTTGCTTTTGTTTGGTTTCCTAGGTCACTATGACGTATAGCGTCGGTTCTGAGCTAGGCTGTCATCACTTTAGTATCGCTATTGTATGTACACGTAGGTCGATTTATTAACGTCATGGTAACATAAGTCGGGGGTAGATTTTCCTTTTGTTGTATATTTTGAGTAATGAAGTAATAAGACTAATTTTGTGCACCGTTCTATTATATAAGAAGCAAGCTTATGCGAGTAATTCAGTTGGGTTCAGACGAGCCAGAGTGTAATGGTAAGAGTAGGCCGTCGATCATTCAAGAGTATTAAAGGATTTCGATATTAATATCAGTATTTTTAAGACTGGTTTGTTTTTACTTGTCTTGGCTCTCGGCTATCCTCTCACAGGAACATTTCTTAAAACAATCTTAACTATCTTTTTAATATTCATATATGCATTTGGCATTTTTTGTTTAACAAGTCCTTGAATGATAACAGGATACTAATCCTGAACAAGTAAACCTGTATAAATACTATTTATTATTATTATTATTATGCGCCCCAATAGCAACCTTGCCCCCTGGCCTCGGTGAGGCAGGCATCCCTGGGTGACCGTATACATAGCCATTAGTGACACTTGGTCATGAACCATCAGGTGCCATCTCTGCTTTGGTTTGGTGGCCCTTTCCAGAAAGCAGCTCATAGATTAGACCTTCAGGAGAGATCACGGATCACTGTTTGTGCAAGATGGTCGCTTGCCCGCTTTGTCCCAGTTGCCAGTTTATCCTGACGGATCTTACTTAGGTTGTAAAGGCTATTCTGCTCTAAACGTTTCTCATAGGGCGAACAATGAGTCATCAAGACATAAGTATTGCGATCTTTCTTTTTGAGACGCATTGACGGGTAGAACTTATAAACTTATGAACATAATTGGCCTGTTCCTAATCTTGGCCTTCGGAGTCATGGAAGGTTTTCTCCCTGAGAGTGATATCAACAGAAAGGTTCGTCTCTGTAGTTTTGAAGGAAACAGAGATCCCAACTCTTCTCATTTACAGAACGGGGTCTTCCAAAAGTACAAGAATGTTCTCTTCACGACCCTGCTGCCAAGATCAAATAGTTGTTATTTTGTTGTTGTTGTTGCTTGTACCAGATCAGTGGGATGCATCATCAATTCATCACTCCGTCAGCAGGGACGTCTGCCCGCACCGAGGGAAGGGGTGGGGGAAAGGTTCCTATTGAGGGCGCATCATAAACATCTTTGCACTAAAATAATTAAGTCCTCAAAAAAGGGCATGAGGGGTAGCTGCCCCCCCCCCCAGTGTAGGCATCCCTTTCTGTCAGCAGGCAGCAGATTTGAGAACAAGATGGATGAATAAATGAATGAGAAGAACATGCCAGGTGTAAACTGTTTTGATCATATGACACAACACTAAAGGAAAGTGTAGTCTGATTTGAAAAGTTAGGGAGTGGTCATAAAGTATCTGCTATATGGGGGTGGATGATATTTGGCTGAGCCATGAAAAACTCTACCTTTCCTTTATGGGGCTATAAACAATAGTCAGGCCCATTCTATGGGGCCATAGAGAATTTAATAAAGAATGTCATTTTTTTAAATCAAATAAATAGGTGGCTAATTTGCAATTGGTACTAGCAATTGGCACTCCAGCAGATTAGACAGACTACAGTACCACTGTACTGTCCAGAGTTGCAATCTTTTCAAAACATCCGCCCAACACTGCTCACTACAACTAATTCATGGCTATAATAAACTTTTTTATACAAGAACAATTTTTTGTGAACACGAACTTCAAAAACTGATGTTCATCTTCATCTCGAGAACTGTCAAAAAATCCTTTTTCCATCATAGAAACAATAGCATTACAATGAGACTTTTATTTTCAAACTTTCTACATCTACAATTGATATGTCTTGAGCAGTCATCTTTTGGTACCTGTTTTTAATTTGGTAGAAACTTTATTTAACAATGTTTTATGGGTTCAGGCCATAACTATGGGGTTGCATGGGGTGACAAATGCCACCCTTCGACAACAGACTCAAAGCTGTTTGCTACCCCTGGAAATTTTTCTGCAGTTTTCATTATTGCTTTATAGTAAGGATGTATTTCCTAAAGTTTGGTTGATCTCAGTTTCGGCATTTACGATGCAGTTCATTCTTTCCTTTTCCCCATGTTTATCCATTTAATATTGACAGTTGTGAAGACATAAAATCTGGAATATGCTGTCAGATTTTGTGACATGATTTACCACGACAGCTCTGCAGCTCCTGAAACACAGGCTACAGGATTTATGGGGTCATGAAAAATATCCTGAGTTTGCTATTGGGCCACAAAAAATTAAACATAAATCTAGGACCACAAATTTATTTGGTAAATTTTAGAAAAATCATCCACCCCCATATAGCAGATACTTTATGACCACTCCCTTATCAATTTAGGACAAAACAGGAGGTCATGATTAGACTGGTTGGTGAGCCAAACAGGAGGTTAAACAATAAGCATAACTATAGTTAACGCGATTCTAGCATACAAGAACTGGGGGAGGGGACAAGGGTGGCGCTAGTCATCGCAGAATAGATGTGATTTTAGGGCCATGCCCTATTTATTGCCACAAAAAAGCGTTCGAAGAAGGGAAGTATAGAGAAGAATTGCATCTTGATAGAGGTCCCTCATCCCACCCCACCAAAATAATCATAATCTCTTCTTTGAAAAGTAAGGGGGCCAATAAAGGGGGCAAGAAAATGTCCTGGTCCCCGTAGTCTCCACTAGATGTCGGATATAACTGGCACAAGATAAGAAAGCAGGGCCAAAGGGTTGTCCTCCTTGTGTCATGGCCGAAAGGCTGAGTTAAAATGCGGAAGTACAACCACATTGTTGTTATTGTGTTGCTGTTGTTGCTGGTACCAGATCAGTGGAATCTCGTCCGTATGCAGTATATTTGAGAACAAGATGAATGAATGAATGAATGAATGAATGAATGAATCAACCAATCAATCAACAGGCCCGTCGGAACGAAATTGATATTGGGGGGGGGGGGGCTGTGAATAATGCAAACTGCACTGGGCTCCGGGAGAATTTTTGTTCGACCACGCCCTTTAGATTGCTGGAAAGCAACCTGGCTATACAAATTGCCACTTTTAATGGACGAATTACTATTTATAGAATTAAGGCAATTTTTGAAATGGAAGTTGTAAACTGGCTGGAATCTATGTATTTGCAGTCATCTACTAACATTACGTGTGGCTGAAAAAGCTAACGGAATACTTTGCAGTCATTGACAACAAAACTTTCGTGCTGTCTCCGAGCAATGCACGCCAGCAATCAACTTAAGAAATCATAAACACTGCCAAACAAAATTTAACGATCCTCTTAAAACACACCCTCCCAGCATCTTCGCATAACATATTCAATTTTCAAGACTTCACTTTCTTCGCTCATGCTGTCTAACGTTCTTGATCAAGTATACATTGGTTCTTTGAACACGCAATAAATGATTGAAAGGGATAACTGGCAACTGAACTGGTTAATATTTTTGCGAATTTATAGTATGGTTTTGCAGTGTTTCCTCGAAAATTTAAAGAGCAAATAGTTGCAAAATATTGGGGGAGCTGAAGCCCCCCCAGCCCCCCCAGCCCCCCCGGTTCCGACGGGCCTGATCAATCAGTGAATGAATCAATGAATGAATCAATGAATGAAATAAACATGCCAGGTGTAAACTGTTCTTGTCATATGAAACAACACTACAAGAAAGTGCAGTATGATTTGAAAAGATATCAAGTTAGGAAAAAATTGGGAGATCATGATTAGACTGATAGGTGAGCCAAAAGAAAGGTCACAGTCACGTAATGAGCATAACTATATGTAGCTTTCTTTTGAGTGATTGACAACACTACCTACAGTTATGTATACCATAGAAGAATGCTAGGTGGAATTACGGTATTAATGCTATTTGAATATGGTCAGTCCACAGTCATTTCCCAGATGGGAGGGCATTGTCCCTGCTCAGAAATAGAGTTTTGTGAAAAGAAATACAATGCAGTTATTTTACTAGCCTATGTTTGCATAGCAGCTCCTGCTTATTGATATAGATCCTGAACCTCTGTTCTTGAATATATCATTCTTGTAGCAACTTTACTTATGTTAAAATCTGTGGTTGTCATGTTTGAAAGGGGTTTGGACATTTTTGAGAAGAAAAATGGGACAAGAATATCTAGGTTGCCTCTGTAGAAAAACTATACATAAGAAGGTCTTTTAGGAGTTTGATCAAAAAGGCTTTATTGCATGTTTCAAATCTAAGTTTATAGTATAGGCCCAGAGATTATGATTCCTCTTAAAATGAGAAGAGAGTATTCAGAAATTAGATTATATTGAAAATTTTATGACACATCTATCAAAATAAAGTTCTACACTGTGTCTTGTGGAAACCGTGGCTATTCAGCTGTTTTACTTTTTGGTAGTATCTCGCTATTCTCAAATTTTACCTTACTGATGCTAAAGGGAAGCTGACAAACCGTTTGAAAGAGCTGCCTATTTGCTGTGAACTCAAAAGCTCAGTAATTGTTGTGAGATATGCAAATGGTGTAATCCCTGGATATTTCCTGTTTATGATATCTACCTATAATTCAGCTACAATGCCAGCCATTGATGTACTTAGTAAAACTGATTTCTATATGGTGCTATCTAGAAAGGTTATATAAGTAAATTTTTGCAAATGAGTACAACATTTCTTGCTTAAATTGGTATACAGATCTTAACATCAAGCTCAAAATGCTAGCCTGAAGGGTTTCATTTTAAGAAACTTCAGAGTTTTATAGAGCACTACACACACAAACAAATGCAGAGATTTCAACTCTCCCATTTTGGCTTGGAACCTCCGACCCAGGTTCCCTGCCTCCCATTGTCACATCATGGCTTCCTGATTTATTCCTAAAGTACTACCTTGTTTCAACTGAGAT
This sequence comes from Mastigias papua, assembly GCA_964019165.1. Taxonomy (NCBI): domain Eukaryota; kingdom Metazoa; phylum Cnidaria; class Scyphozoa; order Rhizostomeae; family Mastigiidae; genus Mastigias; species Mastigias papua. The sequence continues at coordinate 354,301 of OZ025271.1, read as the reverse complement.
TGACTATAGTTAAATTTCATAATGAGTATAATAATTATTATTTATTATTATACTTATTTCATACTGATAAACACAGTCAACTACAGATACTTTCCATTTGATTAAGTAATTTGATATTTGATGGTTAACATATTATCACAGACTTAGGGATAATCAGGTGCACAACTATGGAATGGGTCCTTGGGTTCCAGACTCCTGCCCTTTTCCTCAAAAAGGTAAAGGTGTCCTCTGTCTTCAAGGAGTTTGAAAATGTTTATTTCTGTTAAGGAGGCCTGCTTGTAATTTTTGGTAAACAAGAAGTCACAAAATCCGGAAACTTCCAGGGAGATATTTTTGTTTCCAAATCTGAAAAATGTGGTTTCAAAATACATTCTCTTTATATAGTGTTAAGTTTGCCCATGTTTTGTTGATTAGACCCCTGCACTAAAAAATTCCTGGTTGTGTGCCTGATAATCCTTATTCTGTGACATAATCTTCATCTTGAGATTACACTGACCTCTATTGTGAAAATTGAAATGAGCTGTCCAGCCACCTAAATACCTTATAGATCTAAATAATCAAATGAGTACATAATTGAGAAAATGTAATGGTTCCTGTATATAGTGTAACCAGAAGTATACAAAGAAGTCTCAGCAACAATGCGAAGATGATAATGCATGCAGCCAACCAACCTAAGGCTATACATTTCTCATGCATAACCGAACTTATATTATTCATTAATTTGTTTTGCCTGACACACATTTTGAAACTTACTTCAAGTTAAGTTAATTGTTAAATGCCACAGGGTTCTTATGTAGTCTCGTACTCCCTGTGGCACATTTGCATTATGTTGCATTGTAATTTGATTATGAGCATATAAAAAACACATGGTATCATATGTTAGTTTTCATATACAGCAATTTCCTTTAAGTGATTTCTTGCCCGAAGAATATCAGGTTGAAATGTATGAGTTGCAATGAAGAATTGGCTGGGTGCTGATATCAAAAGTATCCCTTCCTCATGACAACAAGTTAATGAGACCAGTTGGATAACTTGTGATGATGTGAAAATCAAGTATTTGGTATAATTGGAAAACTTGCCAGCTTTCAGGGGCATTTCTAGCCTACAGGAGCTAGGGGGCCAGGGATGGCACCAGCCATTACAGACTGGGGGGCATCTGGAGCCTCACCTTTTAATTGCCACACCGTCTGATTGCCACAACCAGTTCAATGCCAGGAAATGACTACCTTACTATGCAAAACAACAGCGAACATAAAATACATGATGAAAGCTTTTGAACCTGAGCTCACTTTCTACACCAAACAGTCAAGTTCACACTTAACGTATGCACTTGAGGCCAAGGGCACACTTTCCATAACACTTGCACACACTAGGTTTTGCTCGCACATTACTCGAAATCTCCTCAACGACAAAAGGTCATAATCAGGATTCCAGATTAAATGCAATTTTCACATAAACCCAATGGTCTGCTGGCACAAGAGAGCAACACACAATTAGTTAATAGTCCTGGTTCACTCCTAGATTGGGATGTATTTTGTTCTGACAGAAAAGCAATGCCATATCTTAACTTCGTATCTCGAAGGTGCACTGATAGCATTGAAAGTAAGTACACATTTAGCCGCGTGTGATGATGAATGACTTCAAACAGACAAAGTCAAATTGTAGGAATTAGTGTCAACTAAAGTTAAACTTACCTCAAACTGCAAGCTGATCGGTCAATAGGCATTTGTCGAAGCATCGTTGTCTTCCTAATATTTATCTGAACAGCCCTCAACGAAGCACAAAGTCTCAACTTAGTTCGTGCATGTTGCAAGGTTGTAGGTTATAATTTTATCTGCAGCTGAAAATAATGCAGTAGAAAGACGGGAGCCAGCATTCGTGCATCTTTCTTAACAATGTAACCAATTTTTGTTGTACTGTATACTACAAACTACAACCCTTTCTTCGCGAGATTCGACAGTAAATAGCTTCTCATTTCTTCGCGAAATGGCGTCAGAATCTTAAGTTTCCCGCCAAGAAAGATCAAAAATGGCAGCTTTGAGATCAATTTCAATGATTTCAATGTTAATGTTTAAGGAGTGGAATGTCATCCAAACAAGATTTCCTGTATATTAAGTTAACATTTCACGGGGTTCGGTATGTTGAAAACTTTTGAAACTATTTCTTTATCTGCTAGCGATAAGCTGTGAGAAGTGGTGCTTTCCATGGTAAATCTGTTCAAATATAATTGTATTGCAAAGACATATGATAAAAATGAAAAAACATTTTATATACTCCTGATCATATACAGTATATGTTACTGCATTTAAGTACATAAATCCGATGACAGGTTTAGAAGTTTTCTGTCGCCTCTTTCTCTAAAGAACTCAAGAATCTCAGGTTTAGCAGGCCAACAGCACATGTAGACATAAGTAAATGTTTGAAATTACTATTGAATAGCCCATTTCAATGTACGGTATGATGAAAGGTATTGGGCAAGATAGGAAAATGACAACTAACTTTGAAACAAATGAAGCAATGGATGGACCACTGCTATTACTACCATGCAATAAATAATTGTGAGTTGAGTCTTCCATGTGCTCAATGATTTTGAAGTAAATTACAGTCCATGCAAAATATCACCAAAAGCCTTATAAACTAGTTGATATCTGGATAGCAAACAGATATCAACAAGGCCTGTACGCATGGCATAACATTAATATATTTACTGAACATTCACACACAATCAATGCAGCCAGTTTCATGTCTATATTGGTGTACGGAGTATGTTAACCATCCGAGTAAAAAATTATTACCGCAATCGCCAAGTTTTCAATTCCTCTAGGAAAATTGGTCTTTGTTTGGCTTCTAGGAGCCCATGAATACAGCCTAGGCCCTAAGGCGTAGCAGACATTGCATTACTTTGCTTGATTGATGTATTCACTACGGCTCGAAAAAGCGGTTGCATTCAGTTAGCATTCTAAAATCTTGTGTTCGTCTGACACTCGTTCGAGTTTGAAACGTCGGATATCGAAAAGTGAAGTGAAATACATTGGCAGGTGCTGATAGATTAACGTGATATCCGCATTTGGCTATATATTTCAGGAACTGAAATTCAGTTCACCACCTTTCAGCAGTTATCTGACGTTTCATACATTGACGAGTGTCATAGAAAAAGCTTTCCAGTATGCTTCTTGCTTTTTCGAGCTATTGTGAAGTTGTAATACCAAAGAATTGTTATATATTCACCCCATTCGCCCTTCAATTGAACACATAACAATTAAATATGAAAACTGGTGAAATTATTTACTATTGTGAATTCTCCTTGATTATCTAGCTATTTATCTCCTTATTTTCAAATTATGTAATTGAAGAGAGATGTATCCAAGTTAACATTTGATGGATACCATTAAGTTACTTTCCATGCAGTCATGGTGTAAAACAGCAGAATATCAATTGCCGGAGGGTTGTGACTTCAGAAACCAACAGGGATGTTACTATCTTCAATGTGTAATGACAATGCATTTCCTTTACCTCTCATAGCATCTCTCTAAATGAAATATGAGGTGAGCAGTAGAAAAAGAAACAAAAAAAGAAGAGTGTGGCACTCCAATATCTTTTATAGAGATAATGAAGAGTTTTTACTAACATTAACATAAACTGTGCACCCCCTCCACATGCAGATGAAACAAAAAGTCTCCAAATAAAAAGTGCTAACGGGATGTCATGAAATAAGAGTTCTAAATGGTAAACACATTAAGAACGGGTCATTAATTTCTTGTGGGGAGGGGGTGGAAGACATTCATATATATTTAATGGAATTTTCGTTCCTCCTCTCAGATTTATGTATATATTTTGATCCCCATTCCAGGACTTCAGAAGAAACTCCATAGTCTTTCTCTTGAAATGCTCTTTATTTTTCATCCCCCCGCCCTCTGAGTGTGCAGAAGTTTGGTACCCCCTCCCAGATGTCTTCCACCCCCTCCCCTGGAAGAAGCAATGAGCGATCCCTTATGCAGTAGTAACAAATTCGTGATTACCATAGCAATAACATCATACTGATGTTTTGTCGTAAGCGACAAAAGTCTGCGATCTGTGTTTCCTGCACACAAAAGGCTTTCGTTGGCAGCGACAAAACTCTGCTGTGTACGCTAAGCTAAGCACTGCAAAATGTGAGGGTGCATTGCAATACAATAGTACAGCATGAATACGCATGCGCTTAAGATACCAGCGATATTAAGCGATTACACATCAATAGCAAGTCAATATTGGCCCTGTTCAAATGATACGATATTTGTTTCACATCGCATTACATTCTAGCCCAGCAGCCATTCTGTACACACTGTTCCAGGTGAATTTGATGCTCGCTACATAGTCTTTTTCGGAGTCAAATCAATCCACTCTGAAAGTAAGTTACATTAGAGCGCTAAGTGCATCAGATTGATTTGGCTGATGCTCGTTTGAAAAGATGATCCCGATTCATCACAGATGCAAAACCTATTTTTCACAAGTTACGTTCGTTTCAAGATTTCCTAGCGCGTAAAAGAAGTAGTTTCAAAAGATGATCGTTGATGACGAGGTTTTTGTTGATTATTCAGGTGGCAGATTAGATAAGCTATTTTCATTTGTTGCCATGTTATTTTTTTCGGTGAAAATCGCAGTGAGCAACACTAATTAGAGCGAGAAGCAAGTCAACTTCATGTTCTGTCTAATTGATGAATTCTCTTTCCAATTTAGCAGGGTGCTCAGTCACTAATAGCCTACTCCTTTACAAATGAATTTCGGTTTGGCACCAAATCACTCAAAATTGCATCGTAGAAGATTCCTAACAATGGTAGCTGTGAAACAACCCAAAGCGGACAGCATTCGTATGACCAAAAGTGAACATTGAATTCAATTCAATCCAATATATAGTGAACAGGTGACACTTTAGCTTCTAATTGGGTCTTGAGCCCATTGTGAAAATGAATACCGTATCGTGTGAACAGGACCATAATTACATGTAGTTCTATATGGCCTCTCTATAATGGCCTCATTTTCAGCATCAAAAGCAAACTACGATGATCATAATCCAATGCGTATGATGTTAAAATACACTCAAATTCAAGCGAAGCCACATACAAGCTATTACCATTACATGCACTTCTATACGGCCTCTCTATAATGGCCTCATTGTCAACATTACAAGCAAATACGATGATCATACTAAAGTGCGCATGTGGTTAAGATAAGAGCAATTCACACCAATCAACATACAAGCTATTACCATTACATGCACTTCTATACGGCCTCTCTATAATGGCCTCATTTTCAACATTACAAGCAAATACGATGATCATACTAAAGTGCGCATGTGGTTAAGATAAGAGCAATTCACACCAATCAACATACAATCTATTACCATTACATGCACTTCTATACGGCCTCTCTATAATGGCCTCATTGTCAACATTACAAGCAAATACGATGATCATACTAAAGTGCGCATGTGGTTAAGATAAGAGCAATTCACACCAATCAACATACAAGCTATTACCATTACATGCACTTCTATACGGCCTTTCTATAATGGCCTCATTTTCAACATTACAAGCAAATACGATGATCATACTCAAGTGCGCATGTGGTTAAGATAAGAGCAATTCACACCAATCAACATACAAGCTAGTACCATTACATGCACTTCTATACGGCCTCTCTATATTGGCCTCATTGTCAACATTACAAGCAAATACGATGATCATACTCAAGTGCGCATGTGGTTAAGATAAGAGCAATTCACACCAATCAACATACAAGCTATTACCATTACATGCACTTCTATACGGCCTCTCTATAATGGCCTCATTTTCAACATTACAAGCAAATACGATGATCATACTAAAGTGCGCATGTGGTTAAGATAAGAGCAATTCACACCAATCAACATACAATCTATTACCATTACATGCACTTCTATACGGCCTCTCTATAATGGCCTCATTGTCAACATTACAAGCAAATACGATGATCATACTAAAGTGCGCATGTGGTTAAGATAAGAGCAATTCACACCAATCAACATACAAGCTATTACCATTACATGCACTTCTATACGGCCTCTCTATAATGGCCTCATTGTCAACATTACAAGCAAATACGATGATCATACTAAAGTGCGCATGTGGTTAAGATAAGAGCAATTCACACCAATCAACATACAAGCTATTACCATTACATGCACTTCTATACGGCCTCTCTATAATGGCCTCATTTTCAACATTACAAGCAAATACGATGATCATACTAAAGTGCGCATGTGGTTAAGATAAGAGCAATTCACACCAATCAACATACAATCTATTACCATTACATGCACTTCTATACGGCCTCTCTATAATGGCCTCATTGTCAACATTACAAGCAAATACGATGATCATACTAAAGTGCGCATGTGGTTAAGATAAGAGCAATTCACACCAATCAACATACAAGCTATTACCATTACATGCACTTCTATACGGCCTTTCTATAATGGCCTCATTTTCAACATTACAAGCAAATACGATGATCATACTCAAGTGCGCATGTGGTTAAGATAAGAGCAATTCACACCAATCAACATACAAGCTAGTACCATTACATGCACTTCTATACGGCCTCTCTATATTGGCCTCATTGTCAACATTACAAGCAAATACGATGATCATACTCAAGTGCGCATGTGGTTAAGATAAGAGCAATTCACACCAATCAACATACAAGCTATTACCATTACATGCACTTCTATACGGCCTCTCTATAATGGCCTCATTTTCAACATTACAAGCAAATACGATGATCATACTAAAGTGCGCATGTGGTTAAGATAAGAGCAATTCACACCAATCAACATACAATCTATTACCATTACATGCACTTCTATACGGCCTCTCTATAATGGCCTCATTGTCAACATTACAAGCAAATACGATGATCATACTAAAGTGCGCATGTGGTTAAGATAAGAGCAATTCACACCAATCAACATACAAGCTATTACCATTACATGCACTTCTATACGGCCTCTCTATAATGGCCTCATTGTCAACATTACAAGCAAATACGATGATCATACTAAAGTGCGCATGTGGTTAAGATAAGAGCAATTCACACCAATCAACATACAAGCTATTACCATTACATGCACTTCTATACGGCCTCTCTATAATGGCCTCATTGTTAACATTACAAGCAAATACGATGATCATACTAAAGTGCGCATGTGGTTAAGATAAGAGCAGTTCACACCAATCAACATTCAAGCTATTACCATTACATGCACTTCTATACGGCCTCTCAATAAGGGTTTCCGTTTTGACAAGCTAAAGACAGAGCAAGCGGTTTTATTTTGACTAATTAAGTACTCGAAAGTCCCGAATAAGTTCATTTTTTGTGGAAATTTCCTGCCTTCCCATATTCTTATTGGAATCCCTGATTATTTAATATTTGATTTTTCAAATACAAGACTCAGAAAAGTTAAGTTGCTTTGTTTACAGTTTCCTGATCGGGACGAAAGTGTACATCCACTGAACAGGATTCAGGACTATTTCCTTATTAATATATGGTACGATTCTACATTATGAATATTAAGTAAATACATTGAAACATGAATATATACACAATAAAACAATAATATCATAGAAATGAAAGTGCTTAAATGATGTTAAATCATTTCTGTGAGATTAATTTACCATCTAGTGTGCATTACAGAATTTCAAATTTTCGTGCAACCCCATCATTTTTGTAAATAAGCATGGTCGTCACAAACTTTCCTAGTCCTTTTTATGTTTTCAGCTAGAAAAGTTGCCAACACATTAGTATAGAGCGCAGATATTTTCCAACCTTTCAGATATTCTGAAAATTTATTTATTGAGCATTAGTCAACCTTTTCCATTCGTTCGATGTGCAGTTAAATGACAAAAAAACTGTCTTCCTAGCCAAATCATGATTTCTAAGGAACTTGAAATGGAGAGTCCCCTCGATATCCTTGAATTTACTTCAAAGGTTTGAGCCCCCTTATAACCAAATTAGTATTGCAACAGCCATTTTGCATTGTTTTTCATAAGCATGAGCAATTGCCAAGTATGGTGTCCTTTATGTCAATTGTCATTGATGTCAAACCAAGACCTCAAATAGCACCCTTCAAAGTCTGATGGAAATGTTGAGGACATCCTTTGCAATTCTTAGCAGGATGTTACACACTAGATTTATCTCAAAGATTTATTTGATTGTAAAATTCTTGGTCCAATCCTCATGACTTTTCGATCCAAATTCAACAGCTATTGGCATTTACCAACTCCCATTAGAGTTAGGAGAGCTAATAAACGTTAGATCAAGACAATATAGCATACATGTTAATCAGAAAGACGAATGATATGGGTAAATATGTCAAAAAATGTCAACTTGAAGGAAACTAAACACTGCTTCATGATCAAAGAATGATATTTCTAAAACGGGGCGCGATCTTTCTGTAGAGTTTTAGAGAATTATCTTATGATAACCTTCATTTAACACACAATCTGGCTACGTCTTAACACACTGTACACCTGGGTATTGACCGAGGGGTGGTCAAATCGGGGATCCTGGCCTGGTTGGACAATAAAGAAGAAGATTCCCCAATTGGTGATTGCACATGCAGCCAATCGAGATATGTCCCCTATGATGGTTTCGTGTGAAAGTGGAAGGAGAAAGTGTAATCAGAGAGACAACTATAAGATAGAGATGGATATAATGAGTAAGAGTTGAAAAGTAGATAAAGGATTAAGAGAGGTATAGAGGAAAGGAGAGAAAAATACTGGAAATTGAGGGGAATGATCAATAAAATAGTTACGTTAATAATACGTTAATAATAATAATAATAATGGAAACAGTCATATTTCATTCAATTAAACTACAATTACAAATCTCACTATTACAAGGTAATTTGTAATTGGCTAGCCTGGGTTACAATACATGAGAAAAATCGTAAATAACAAGTGTTGTATAAAAAAAAACAAACAAAATAAAAAAAAAAATAAAAACAACAAACAAAATTAAAAAAAAATAAAAAAAGTGAACATTAAAGGTAGAATAGATCAGGGTTGTTCCATGGTTTATTTCTGCAGCAGAAGATGTAGTAGGTTGTACGGATTGAAATTGTAGATAACTTAGAAATGAGAAAGCGTTTGTGGTGGTTATCAATAGAGAGGGAGTCACACATTTCAAGAAAATAAAAAAAAAAGTTTGCGTAAATCCCAAGAGAGCTCATGGTGAGGTTTACAAAAGTGACAGATTTCTACTGACTTCTAAGATCTGAGACTAGTTGTGAGTATTTCAAGTGCTTCCTTTCTGCATTGTTGTTTAGATTTGTCTCAAAACCAATCGTGAGTTCTAAAATGTAAAGACAGTTGTCCTTGGTATGTAGAAGTAAGTCAGGACGTAAATCATGTCCGGTTATGATTGAAGGTGAAGGGAAACCTGGAATGTCCGCATACATTGAAGATCCTTCAACTACTTTTAAGGATGTGGCTAGAAAATTGAGTACAGAGTTGTGACGCCAAGTGTACCGACCTTGTTCAAGGTAAACTTTGCAGCCTGCTACAACATGAAGTAAAGTTTCAGGAAGAAGACAAAATTGGCAGTCAGACGATTGGCTCAGCTTCCATAGATTAAGATTTTTGCGAGTAGGTAGAGTGTTATTGAGATATTTTATGGTAAAGTTGAAGATGTTTGTTGGTAGATTACTCTGTGCTAGAGACCAGATTCTATGCAGTTTTTTGAATGAATGATCCAACAAGAATGAAAGTAGGGCACCTTGAGATGGCAAATTGTGTATCAAGCGCTCTTTGTTGTCCAATTTAACTGCTTTCAGTACCTCTTTGGTATTGCGATATTAAAAATAATATTAATAATAATAATAATAACACGCCAAATTCTCCATTTCGGAGTAGCTACTCTTACTGCACAGTATCATGTCAGGAAGGACAGTCAGTGCAGTAAGGTAGCACTGGCAGGATTAAATTCAGTTTTGAAATAATCCACTTGCTTCTTCAATTTCTTTTAGTTTCTTTGCATTTTGGGTTAAGATATGTTGAAGAAGAGAGACGCAAGAGAAGATGCTAGGCTATAGAGAGACAAAGCGAGCGAAAGAATGCTAACGAAGTGTGTAAGGAAGAAATCAAAAGCAAATATGTGTGATAGAGAGAGGGAGAAGAATTGGAGGAAGAAGTATGGATCAAAAAGAAAAAGGAAAAATGCCCCACAAGCAGCCAGTTGTTACAGCTTGATACATTTGTAGCAAAATAATCGTATACGTATAATGAATAATCGCATTCGAAAAGAATCAGAAGCACAAAAGGCAACTTGAACGAAGCATCGTCTTCCTGTCTCCTACATATGCAGCAAAATATGTATATCGATGAAAAGCAATGGAAATTACGTACTTTCAAAAAAAATTTTGAGTTACATAGCACATTCAGAACTTATTTGAAGTATACTATTTTTGCTTACCATTTGAACCAGTCACATTTTGCTTTTTCAGTTTATATTCTTCGATTTCGTCTGCTGCTGCTGATCCAAATGTGTTTTTAGCTGCACGTTTGATTTCTCCCATCGAATTGTCGAATCTTGAAGAGCTGCATGACTTCCTACATGCTTTGGAAAACTGAGACTTTGTGATAAATCCAAACTTCTCTACATCCTTTTCTGACCCGGTAAACATCTGTAGACCACAATCGAGCATTATGAACAACAGTAGCATAATATCCCATTCACTTTCATTCCCATTCTCTAACCGTTTTCTGTAGCCTTTAAGTTTGTTCTTTCTCTTGATCCCGCCTTCTATTTCACTGATCAAACGACTCCCAGATTCTGTATCACTTGTCCATGGTTGGTCGTGGTGTGTCTCATCCCATTTTGTGGTGAAATGCTTCCGTAGATATTTTGTAACAATGTCCGAAATAACGTATGATAAAATCGCAAAATTTGAAGATTCGTCCGATGATTCTAAATTTGAAATAAAAACATGCAAGAAAGTTAAAGCAGCCAATGCTGCATCAGGCGTTAAATTACATTATCCAAATATATACATATACACTATAGTCAGGCACTTGGGCTCAGACGCATATGCTCCGAACATCGCGAGTCTTTTATAAGGGAGCAAATGGACAAGGCACAGAGGAAGGATAGGGATACTCTTCTCTGTAACTCTAATTAAAGGCCAAAGGGGAGGGTGGAGTCTAGAGACCCACTGGTCATCACCTATCACCTTGCACTTAACAGTATTGGCAACGTGGCTAGGGAACTCCACAGTACGCCTTCTCTATTGGAGGAACATAGACGGGTGTTTTATGAGTCTCCACTTGTGTCATTCAGAGGTTGTAAGAATTTTAAGGATGTTTTAGTTAGAGCCAACCTATATAAGATTGGAAAAGGGGAGTGCTATGAAAGGGGATTTACCCCATGTGGTAAGTCCAGATGTCAAGTATGTGATGTGAGGTGTGGTACTAATACTTTTGGTACAGTGACTCGTCTATTGTGTTGCATTTCACTCATGGAATGTACGTGCGGTTACAGTTAGATTATGGTGATGTCATATACCATTATTTTGAATGCCCCACTCAAAAATATGCAAATTAAGTCAACATATCTCTTTTACGAGTCACAGCAAAAAACATGAATCCGTCCGATGTTCTGCCGCACTTGCACTAACTGGTGCATGGGCAGGAACATCGCTTGAAAACCTCTATGAGGAACTTGGTTGGGAAGCCCTAAGCTCACTTCGTTGGGGCAGATGCCCTATCCTTTTGTTACAAGTTTGTAAATAATACTAGCCCCCACTACACAAGAGACTCAATCCCGCAATTACAACAAGCAACGTACAATTTTCTTAGAATTTACATAATTGGGCCGATAAAGGCAAGAACGGGGAGATTCAAGACGAGCTTTTATCCTGACTCCCTATCTGAATGGAATATCTTTGACCATGAAATTAGATCATCACTAACACTGAGCATTTTCAATTTCAAATTGTTGAAATGCATCTGACTAGCCACTAAACTAGTGTGCGGTATTCATGGTCCTAAAGGCCTAGCTATTCTCACTCAGTTAAGAGTAGGACTTTGCAAGTTGAACTTTCACAAATTTAGGCATAACTTCCAAGATACAGTCAGCCCTATTTGTTCCGCAAATGATGGGTTAGAGGGCACAAAACACTTCCTGCTGCTTTCTCACTCTTATGACGGACCCAGATCTGATCTTCTCAACAGTGTAAATGCAATATAGCTATCCAATGGGTTGTTCTCTCTTTCACATGAAGAACTACTAAAATTTATTTTTGTACTGCGACCAAAGCTCAACCATTGACGTCCGTCAATGAGAAGCTACTTGATGCAACCCTCTAATTCATTCATGCTACTGAACGCTTCTAAATGTTCTATCAATGCAAAATCCCATACAATAGCACATACATTTCTGTCAGTTTAGTTTATTGCCACCTTTAGTTAGCATTTGTAGATAAGTTAGTTACTTTTCCTCCAGTACTCTATATGTTAATGTCGTGCACATGTGTCAAGGTCAGTGACGGATCTAGCATGGGCCATCGATTCTTAAATATGATTGGCTCAAAAGGGCCTGACAACAATTTTGACTTCACATTGTTTAGGGCCATTGCCCCCAGCCTTACTCTGGATCCGCTACTGGCTAAGGCCATGGGGAAGGTATTGTCTATTGCTCCCATGGTATCGCTCATTTCTTGTCGTATAGTAAATATCGGAATAAAGGCCGCGGGTGCAAAAGCCTCTAGATAATAGAGCCCAAAACCTCCACCTTACCTAACGTGAAATTCATTTACAGTATAACCGTTAGGATGGATAGACAGTACCAACTAGTAGCTTTAGTTAAAATTGCAGAGGATAGAATGAGAGGGGGGGACTCATGGTCGCTAAAGTCGCAAGACAGGCACATCAATAAATAGATGAGTAGGTTTCAAAATAAGGTTGTCGAGAGGACTCTCCCTCAACTACACATTCCGCCTGGGGGCAAATCATTCAATAACAAGATAGAATTAACTACTGGATTCGTTGCTTAAATTTGGAATACGTTCAATTAACTTGGTACTTACCCGCCTTTTGGGCAGTATTATTTTTGGAAACGTCTGCACTCGGCTTTTCCATTTTTACTTTTACAAGACCAGAAATGTCACCTTCAGCACCTATAGCAAAGTGAGGGTTAATTCACCTTACAGGAGGTCAGATAACGTTACCATACCTATGTAACAAAACAGCCTTCTCATACAAGATGACTGCAATGGCAAATCACAAAGTAAATCGACCAATGGGCAACTTCTCATTGAAAATGCATTATGTGACGCAACATTGAGAAGACAAAATTCAGATTGTTAGGCAAGCAAGGTCGTCCTTCATTTAGTTGTAATAGACTTTTACCGTTATAAAAAATCAAAAGCTAATTTCATGTAAATTGAAAGAGATAAATTCAATAAGTCATGGAATAAGTGGGAGCATATTGGTCAAACCATGTAGTGAATTAAGCGAAATATTCCTTGTCACAGGAATGTATCCCTCAGTTTGTTAGGTATTCCCATTAACCATGTCAGTCATTATAATTCCAGGCACGGCGTACTATTGTAGGAGTTTAGAATTGAAGTCTGTCCTGTTGAAAACGGCCATTTCATTGGCAAATATCTACTGGAGATACTACCAAAGAGTTAACACACGGCGATTCGACAATCGTACACTTTCGCAAAGACAATTCTGTTACGAAATTGAGATTGAGTACGAGTATATGTTATGAATAATTACGACCTAACTATCATGTGACGCTGGGCATACGAAGGATCCATCCAATACAAGCATAGATTGGTCTATCACTTTATTCTATTTTGGACATTTGAAACCGGCCTCGACTACATAGTACTATTTCTATTTCAATCAATACCAATGGTTTCCCAGAGGAATGAATTGAATTGTATTCAATTGAATTTGATTCAATTGAATTGTATGTATGATACATACCTGTAGCGCTTTTTGCACCTAAACGTAAAACAGCAATTCAGTGCAAATGGAGCTTAAAAGTAGACCATCGAAGAGAAGGAATCGATATGATACTTGCTTCAATTACCAGTTGATTAAACATGAAAGATAATCAGGAGTCTCAGGACTGTTTTCGAAAAATTTCCCTGACTTTTCCAGGGCTATCGAGAGCAAATTTTTAAAAATTCCCTGACTTTTTAACATTTTTCCTAGTAGTTTTCAACAAACCAAGGAAATACTTTGCAAGTGTATGGACAATGAAAGAGTGAAAACAACGAGAGTGTAAAAATTTCCATGATCAAAATCAATTTCCTGACTTTTCCAGTTTTTCCAGACTCCATATCATAAGTAATATTTGTCTTATATTATATAATATTATATTATCTTTATCAATAAGCCTGTGCGATACTTAGCTTGAATTTTGGCTATAGATAGACGATTTCTTAGAGATATTGAATTGTTTATTGGTTTTGATGGCAGATATTCAGCTGAAATGAAGGATTATTAGATAAACTTTGACTGGCATTATCTTCATTGGATGAATTTAGACAAGGTTTACATCGCATGCTTTCATGATCAAACTAAAATTATTTCTCTCCTATCAAAACAGGGCTTAAACTTTCAGTGATCATAATTCGCGAACAGCTTAATTCCCATGGAACTTTCAATAGATCAAATTAAATAAAAATAACTCATATCAGTCCAGATTAAACCTTTGATGAATATGCAATAACAAATAGGATTGTTGATAACAAATAGTCCGTAAATAAAATGACTCAAATTGGTTGAATGCCAAGGAGCATAGGCCTAGTATCGCTATTCATCATATAGCATATTCAAGCAACTTTGAAAGAGACTGCTTGTATTCAACGCCAGGATTCTTTTACGTTCAAAAGGACAACACAATATCTGACTTATGATCAATTTGCCCATTGTCATATAATCGAATTATTACGAGACTCCTCATGGAGTTCTAAAAAAACTCCTACGTAATAAATGAACTAGGAAAAGTCTTGTTTCGAAACATCTATGAAATAGTGGATAACATCTGGCATGATGGATATACTTTTAGATCCAACAACTACACTTGGCTATATGCGCATTTATTTCAGTGATACTAAATGTAGATTTTGCAATTCTGCCATCAATAAGTATCTAAAGAATGGCATACAAGGTGAGTCAGAAAAGTTCCAGGATTGGTTGCACAAAAGGGTCATTTCCAGCCCAAACTTCAAATTGTTTTCCTCTTCAAAGAAATCCTCCTGGGGAATACAACTGTGATATCATCTTTTTTGGACCATCAAAATTATTCTGAATAATTTTATTTACATATCGTCCGTTTCACATTGTCGAGAACGAGCATAGGGCAACGAAGGAACTTGAAGTTTCTGGTACGAAGCATGCAAGGGTGTCAAGATGAATCATGGATCTTTGAGTACGACCAGGAAGCCAAATGCTACAGCTTCAGTGAACGATCCAGATGTCATCAAGGCCGAAGAAGGCAAGACAGTCTAAGTCAAAAGTCAAAGTCGTCACTCTCTACTCACTCACTAGCACCTTGCTCCATGTAATTTTTCATCTTCCCTGAGCTCAAGGGGAGTCATCAAGGGAGATCGTTTTGATAACTTGGATGATATAAGAAGAGCGGACGTGACGACAGACATGGGGATGATCCCTGAAGAATCCTTCCAAAAGATAATACAATCTTGACAGACAATAATGGAAAAGTGCTTTAGACCCATAAGGGATTACTCTGAAGGGACAGACTTGTAGTTTGTAGTCTGTCCTATAAATTGATATTTTGAGATACCAGTTCTGGATCTTTTCAGACACACCATGTAAAATTCACATATAATAAGAACCGGAACTCCTCAATTCATACAACATGACTGAAAACATATATGTATGAAGAAATGGAGAGAAACCATTCTGCCGCGAGCCACTGTTCTGTGGCCCCTGCTAGCCAATTGCTGAAAAGAAGCTAGTAATCAAGATGCATTTCAAACTATCATCAATAGTATTGGAATTGCAAAATGCGAAAATATTTTTTGCAAGCTGTTCCTTTTGAAATGATAGTTGCTTTGCGTAAAAAGACTAAATTTCTCCTTTCTTTGATAGTTGCTACATCCAGGACCACTCCCACATATTTACTTGCTAATATGTATTCCTACAGATTCATGTTATCATTATCATAACCTTATACAAAAGCAATCTTTCAATAAGTAGACGCATGTTTAATCTTTGAGATAATCATCCGCAAAGTTATTGTCACGCTTGAACGGCAGGCATGCGGATGGTGATGACCATGATTTGGAAAGTCACTAAAACATGCAAAAATTCGGTTCGTAGTACATGTGCATCAAGCATTCCCCCATTCTTCGATACGTTCTGGCGAAGCTCTACTCAATCACACCCTTTCCAAGTCATACTATCTAATCCACGAACTCTTTCCCACAAATCATCTTTCATTCCAAGAACCCGTCAACTTTGGAACACCTTACTTTCCACTTCCTTTCCTAAATCCTACAGCTTATCTTGCTTCAAATCTAACATCAACAAACTGGATCTCATCTCCCCATCTACTTAACTTTCTTCTCTCTTTTTAAAAGCTGTGCTTCTACTACATTAGGAAATACTCCTGTTTCAATACTTTGGAATTTCCTCTTAAGATACAATGCTGGAAGTAGAGCTAAATTCACAAATATCCACAAGTTACAAATTATACAAGTAGGCCTGCGAGGCACTTATGTTCTAATACAAGGTAAACACCTTACTGTCTGATAGTTATAATGGAATTGTTTAGTTAAAGCTGGAAAGCACTCTTAAAAACTGTTCTCGGTCTATAATTACAGCTTGCCACTCAAACAATTAGCATCAATATACCAACACATTCATCGTATGGATGAAGTCAGTTTGCATTGTACATATTATCCATATCCCAATGAACTACTAATAGATTCGTAGAATGGTAACTACAACATGTAAAACTATACTATACTTCCACTTCTTATTGTATGGAAACAAACGCATTCGAACTCGTGAACTGTTAGTAACGCACGGTAGTCAGCTGTTCGATGTAGGAAGTAATCAACACTTGTTTACTTGAAGATAGCAAGAACAATATACACATATTTAATAACGTAACACATAAGTATTAAGTGTTAAGGCTTTGATAATTGTCGAAAGCAAAATTGTTAGAACATACCGTATATGACTTGCTCGAATGCCGACTCCTATGGTAATGGCATGTTTTAATCTAGAGCGTTCTAAAAGAGACAAAACAGGGTGTGGATCATAATCAAAACTACAGGTATTCATCAAAAGTATTTGTCCGATTATCATCCAGACAAAAGATCATTAAATACATCTATTGGGCATTAATGTACTATAACGGCATTCTCTTACACAAATAGGATTTGTATTGGACTGAGGGTATTGGATTGCTTCTCTATACCTAAATAGTATTGACTACAGAGCTTTTCAACAACATCATATTTCAATATCAAACTATAGCACAATGACAAGAAAGCACTTAGAGCAGTAAACGATCAATTTCTAGTCTAAAATACAGCATTCATGGTGTTGGATGAGACCAATGAGCACAACTACCTTACTTTACAGCTTCCAGTTCAAATTCAATATCTTGAACTCTAATGGGAGCAGCAATTTAGTATCAGAAACGGGGGGGGGTAGGGTGGAGGCAAGTGAAAAATTAACTCCAAACTTGTAGTACCTCAGTGATACAAGCAAACGTTAAACTCATTTTAATGAGTATAAGTCTTATTAGCATACTTAAGCTCACATGCCTAAGAAAATAAGCCTACACTAAGCATATTTCCCAGCCTTTGAATTTTTCCCTCATCTCTATTTCTTCCAAATCAATTATAAAAAATAGTGGATGAAAAAAATCAAATAATAAATAAATAAAAAACACAAAGGACGAGGTTACGCGATATGAAACAGCACTTTTGCATGAAATAATATTTTGAGAATGATAGCCATGACGAGAAACATTGTAGATAAATCAGAGAAGAATGGCCAGTTTTCATTTGTAGATTGCCATCGACACATCCATTATATTGAAATCAGTTACATTGACATACCAGTTACTTATCGACAAATCGGTTACAGACCTATACAGAACGTTTCGGGATAGATTATACCATCCTCAGCTAATAAATGTGAGAAATTGGGGTAGAAAAATCAAATGCAATATCAGACCATTAAATGAGTTTTTAAATTAATCATACTTTCATCATAGTTGCAGACTCAAATTGGGAAAATCTTAAGCCTATTGTGCTTAAACTCAAGTTACCCGTATGGTTATAAAACGCTAAATATGGAATGGAATCCAACGCTGAGGACCCAAAATATTTTGATACCAAGGGTCTTCATATAGGGCTAAATACAAAACCTAAAATTATTACAAACCTCAATAATAGTTGGATATTCTTCAGTTACATGCAGCCCAACCACGTCTAGTTTTTCTAGAAATTCTACTTCAAGAATGCAATTTACTATGAATTTCATACCCAAGCTCATTTCACTCCAGTGCGGTCTCTCCCATGCTTAATGCGGAATCGAATTATCTAATATCCCAGTCATCGGACAGTATTTCTATCTAAGACACTTAAACTGTGGGAATAGCAATGTCGTTTGAGGTAGCAAATGTTTGAGATATCCGGCAGTCGAGTTATCGAGTATAAACTGTAGTTCCCTACTGGATGGTAGACTTGCAACTTATTAAGAATTATGCCATTCAATTGTTAAGATTTTCTCTCCAAGCATCTTCTTCATAACAAAATGTCTTCTTGTCAATACGGTTTACTGGATGATGCGCCCCTTTCTCCCAAAGATAGACCAAACAAGGTGAAAATATCTCCGCTTATGTGACATAAGGTTTTTGGCAGCAAGCCAGTTCTTTACAACCACATCAAGAATTGCAAGAATCTTCAAATGAGAAGGTAATATTTAGAGACTAATTGATATTGAGTATTTCAAAATTAAGTTCAACTTTACTGTTGCCAGGGGGAAACTAAGAAACTACCTGAAAGACTTGCCTATTTACTTCCAAAGCTATCAAAACTTTCAAACTATGCCAACTTGACTACAAATGTGGTACATGGTTGACATTGCGATGCAGATTTTTATGCTTCCTGTATGCCATCTAATTGCATAATTGATCTACTGTTGTTGGAGGAACTGTGACATAGTGCATCAGACTGCTTTTGCTCATTTGCATTGTTGTCATAAAGTTGTTGAGTTTCTTACAAAAAATGGAAACTCAAACAAGGTGAGCTCATCTCACTTGCCATGAGCTCATCTCACTTGCCATGAGCTCATCTCACTTGCCATGAGCTCATCTCACTTGCCATGAGCTCATCTCACTTGCCATGAGCTCATCTCATTTGCCATGAGCTCATCTCACTTGCCATGAGCTCATCTCACTTGCCATGAGCTCATCTCACTTGCCATGAGCTCATCTCACTTGCCATGAGCTCATCTCACTTGCCATGAGCTCATCTCAGTATCTTGTATTGAGAAGTACTTTACCTACACAATTTTCTAAGGATGTGTTTTCATATTATTCTGCAGTTGAAGCTTGAACTCTAAAGCCCAGCAGTGGCTGTAAGATGGTTTTCCTTTAGGATATCTACTTATAATTCAGCTACAATGTCAGTCTTTGACTTAATTAGTAAAACTCATTTCTAAATGGTGCTATTTAGAAAGATTTTATAGTAAATTTTCAATAGTATCAAAATGCAGACAATGACTGATAGCTAAATTTCTCTGAAGATAATTACATAGAGTTTGAAATGCTTAAGTGCTTTACAAATGCAGGCTTGAAACATTTATGAAATGATACTGCACACTCAGAAATGGGTGTGATAAATCTTTTCAAAGGTGTGATAGGCTTGGCATAATTATTTACTTCAAACTTACTGGCAAATATTTTCCAACTATCATGATGATAATAATGAAGACAACATTGCTCTGAGGAGTGTGCAGGTTTTTTAAACTGCACAATCTTTTAAATGAGAACATATCATATATGTGCTCACATAGCAGGGCATAGAGGGGGGGGGCGGGCATTAAATGTAGAGGGGTTGCAAACTGCTTACCAGAATCACTGACCCATTGCCAGAATGAGTTGCTGTCTATAACCACAAAATTGAGCTCAGCTATTTTCAGGAGAAGCCATTGGTTTTTAATAAGACATTGCATGAAGGAAATGGATTTCTGCCCTACTGGGGGACTACAATCACCAAGTCTCCCACCTCCAGTGCCTATCTCACAGAGAAATGGGGAAAACAATCATGTTTCAAACATGCTGCTAATTTTCCCTGTGGCATTTTTTTCTTCACAGCTGGGTAAATTATAGTGCAATTCTATAATATTTGTACTTCTCTATGCAATTCAAGAAATAACCAAATTGAATTTACATTGCAAGCCAAAAAGTTAGCTGCAAACTAAAAGTGTGCAACTGAGATCAAGTGACACCTTACCTTTTGCTAATGCACAATTTAGGTCTTATTGACAAAGGCCATAGTACTCAATAGCCTGGTTGAAATGTAACCATTGGATCTTTGTCAGCACCCTCTTTACCTCTACCAGTAAGCAGTATTCTTTTCTGATGTGCAAGGCTATTTAACAAAATGCCCTCTTGCTTCTTATTCTTCTCTTTTTACTCTTTATGCACCGATATACTTTGTAGTTTTCATTAGGTCTTTGCCTCTTTCACTTACCAGACATTCTTTCTCACCTTTCTTCTCAATTTCTTCCATGACTTTTCTAGACTCTAAAATATGCTCACTTGATTCCTGCACACCACACCAGCAGCCCCTTTCCTTCCCAAATTATTATCTTTATCCCACATTTCTTTAGTCTATATAATCTCCTTTGCTGTTTTAACTCCTACTTCTTCTCTAAATACTTCTGTCTTTCATAGTTTTTATGTGTTTGGTGTCTTAATTCAATATATTGTCCTTCTTTCATATTTGCACGTTCCACTCTCATAAATCTGATTATTTGATTGGCACAGGTCACTGAAACTACCATGTCATTCATGACTGACATCGAAGGTGATGTATACTAGCAGAAAGGTAATTCTACACCTTATGGTTATACCTTATTTCCATACCGAAAGTACACTGATAGCATTAAAGCATAAGTGCACTTTTAATCGTGTGTGCAGATAAAAAAGCTCAAACAAACCAAGTGAAAGTTTAGGCTTTAACGTAAACTCTGCATAAACTTACCACATACTACAAGTTGTTCAATAAGCAGGCATTCGTCACAAACCATCTTCAGCCTGGCTATCATGTCTTCATGAAATTCACTGAGCATCTAACACTTCTACATATCTACTGAAAATAACACTAAGACTTCTCAAAGAAGCCAGTAGAAATTCTGCAGCCAGTCTTCATGCATCTTTCTTGATAGGATAAATAGTTTGTGTGCATAACACAAGCTACGACCCCTTTTCAAACTAACAGCTTCGACGGCGAAAATGGCGTCACAGTCTTAAGTTTCGCGCCAAAAAATTCAAAATGGTAGCTTTGAGGTCGCTTTGAATCATTGAAATCATGCTTTGAGTGCTGGCCTAATGTAAAGGCATGTAAATAAGATTTCTTTGTACTGCCAGATTTTTACGTATGCAAATGCATACCTGCCAAATCACACAGTTTCATTGTGTGACACATAACCTCAATCAAAGTATATCTTAAGCTCTCACAACTTAGAGTACATTTCATACGATAATTTAATTGTTGTGTTCATAATTGCCATACAATATTCCACAACCAGTAGATACATCACTGACACTCAAGCTTGTTAGCAGTGCAGGCCCGTAGACACTGGGGGCAGGGTGGGTATTGCCCCCCCAAATAATTCACCGAGGTTGTATATAGAAGTATACTACACAGTGCTTTTTAATCATTTTTCAGTTCAGTTCCACTCAATCTTGAACCTAGAAGCACCATAACACAGATATATGGTATGCAGATATCTTAATTTTGTTGTACGACAAACTATTAACCTTTTTTCAGTGATGACACGAGTGTTGTCTAAGAGTTTCTGCTTGTGTAGATGGCAGCCCTTTTAGGAAATAGGGCATTGTCCCTTTTGAGCGCAACCCATGTAGCCATTGCTAGATAACTGAGGGTGAGAAATGTCTTTTCTTCAATGTGTTGGTAAGATATAGTTTTACCTCTGTCATTGGTGCACATGCACGTAGTACCAAAGAGAAAAGACGGTTTAGCTTTTTCCTTTGTCGTTTAAATCTTCAAATTTCGATGAAACTAGGTTCACTCCTTTTATAAGAACAATTTTATAAAACCAACAGCCTCAAAACTGTTGGGAAATTAAGAACAAATTAAGAACAAATTGAGGCAGAAGTACTATCGTTAAATGTATTTTGTACAAAGATGCATGCACTGTCCTATAATATATTAACATGGAATGACATTCCTTCGTAAAAATAATACCTGTTTCATAGGCATCTAATTTTGTCTTGCATATTGTCCAATGTCTAAATTGTCTGCACCCCATAAATTTAAGAACAAATTAAGAACAATTCAGCTTCAAAAATTTAGAAAAAATTAAGAACTGTCAGCCTGAACCTCAATTTTACTGGTTCTTATAAAACAGGAATGCAAAGGAGCTAGTTTCTCTATCTTAGCATGAAAATCAATGATGGAAACTGCTATATTCTATTCTGCCAAAGGGCCTTTTCCGACGTTCTGGAGGGCATTACTTTGAAAAATTTGTCTGGCGGCAGGCCCCCAGACCCCAATTTTTTACCAGAGAGCCTGTGAGCAAACCACTATTTTGGCATATACTTATGTATAACATATAATGCTCCCCCCCGAAAGATTCTAATTTGACTTCTACATCTGTGCCACCCCCCCCCCCAATTCGGTTCAGCTGTCTACGGGCATGCAGTGTCCTAAGAAAACAGTTCTAGTGAAAACAAGCTTAGCAGAGTTGTACTTATTTTGCCATGTTGTGCCTTTCAGCTTTATGATTATATTCAATCAGCAGTGAACTGTTCAGAAACATCGTCCCAGACTCAGTTACCGTCGTTAATCGAACTGATGTTATTTCCCTGTACAGTTCCGCCTTTCACCGCATCTATGATTTTCAGTTTTTTTCAGATCATCAGCCTATTTGAGAACAAAACATAAAATCTAAAGTTTTCAGGTCTTTCAAGGTTGGAAGGTCTGAAATGCATAGAGAAGATCTGTATTGGAACAACGGGTGTGTGGGAAGAATCTATACTGAACTGAGATAAACTGGATATGTCCGAAAATGATAAAAAAAAATATTAACGTTTTCTGCACGAATATCAATGATTTTGTCAATAGCTTTATTTGACGGTTTCTTTCCAGAATTGGCATAGCTCTATATTCAAAAAGGACGTTTTCTTAAACTCTTAAATGTGTGAACCCAAAAGCACTCCTGTGGCTTTGCCTCCCCATCCCCCCCCCCCATCCTCTCTATCCTCCGTTTCATAATTCTGCTCTGTTGCCACTGGATGAGACTCATGTTGTAGAAATTACTAATGAAACGATTCAAATATTCCTAACTGTGAAAAGACAGTATGTGGATGTGGACTATTCATTGAGAAAGGACGTGGTCCAAAATACATTTCCATTTCCTTGTACACCCCTACCCCACAAAAATTTCTCAATCCGTGTCTTTCGTTACAATATGAGGTAGGCAACATACATAAAGGGTATAGAACGAAGAGTGTTGTACCCAATATCGTTTATACCATAGCAAAAAGTTATATATTGGACAACAACAGCAAAATATTATTACGAAATATGCACCTTCCCAGAAAGCAGATACCACAGGACTTCTCTAAATTCAAAGTGTAAATGGAACATTATGAAATAGGAAACTTAAGGTAAGGACCCGTTCAGTAAATTCTGGAAAACAAGTCTTCATTTCCAGAACGATATGACTCAATATACTTACTAATTGTCATAACAGCAAAAGAAGTTTAAGCTTCAAATGTAATCTGGTTTCCAGCTTAACTCCTTGGGTTACCATAAGGAATTTTCATTGCTGTATGCAGCTGGAAATGATTTTATTGCAAGAAGCATGAATCCTTGCCTATGCGTAAAACCGTTTCAAACCCAATTGATAATGATAGTGGGCTTTGATTGTGATAAGAAATCATATGGTTTGCTGTCTTGACACATCTATTAAAGCGAGAAGAATGCCGTTATTCCAGTTTAAGCCACCTATCTGCTGATATTTTAAGAGCTGACAGTAGCTAATTATTTAATGG
Organism: Mastigias papua; assembly: GCA_964019165.1. Lineage (NCBI taxonomy): Eukaryota > Metazoa > Cnidaria > Scyphozoa > Rhizostomeae > Mastigiidae > Mastigias > Mastigias papua. The sequence continues at coordinate 329,977 of OZ025271.1, read as the reverse complement.
TAATTCATTTCCCAAGATCAACGAGATTCCCCAACTCTACGGCATGATTCTATGCAAAAGGGAAGAAGAAAGTCAAGCTTTGACCCTCTAAGTCTGACTTTGGACAACGAGTAAACTACATCTTTCAAACTGTCTTGAGCAACTAAGATTTGATAAGTCTTACCCTGCATAAAGCACATAACGAGCATCTAGTTAAAAATGCAAGTTAAGAGGATGCACTACACTGGAATAGTAAAGCATAAGTTGCGCATTTCTTTAAAAATACCAGCGATTTGAAGCAAAGTAACAGCAAGCTAGCACTATTGAATGTGCTTCGATATGGCGTCCCTATCATGGCCTCTCTTTCAGCATCAAAAGCAAACTACGATTATCACAGTCATGTGATTAAGTCCTAAACAGCACACAGGTACAATGTTGAATATTCAAATTGTCAATGTTGCTCACTGACAGTTTTCTTGAACGTTCTCTACGACAGAAAGACAGTTGACTAATATGAATGAGCGTGATATTACTTTAAAAATGCCTTGAGCTAGGAAGCTGATAATATCGTCCAATTTAGAAAAGCAAAAGATGAAAGAAGAAGGTTGCAAATTACGGGACATTTGAAAGTACAAAAGGAGATGTTCATTGTTCAATTAAGATAGTATGAATATTCGGTATAAAAAGTAATTAGATAAATACAACGTAAATCTTTATAAAAGTACATCGATGAGATGCATTCAATGGCATATATAGCATTCACAAAAGTGTGAAATAAATATTAGACTGTTGTGTCTAACGATAATTTAATATAAATCTTTACGGTTAGCAGTTAGCAAGCTTAATTAAGCATTATGCTGCAATGGAGATGTCCTGTTGCATATTTCTGACTAAAATGACAATAAATTGTTGCATTATGGAAAAAATTGACTGATAAATAATATTTAAAACATAGACCTAAAACTGAGCAAAAGCTTTTGTCCACTTTGTAGATGTTTGTATCGATGAATGTACTCCCTTTCACATAAAAAGTCAATCCTTAATATACATGTCACAAAGAGAGACTTTCAAAACTTCATTTACGTGGAGGAAGTAAAATGAAAATGAGCTGTTGTCCGTTCTATCTGTGACAATAACTTAAATCTAAGATTATCATTAACCCTAAAAGTGAGGATGAATCGTTTGTGTGATGTTGGAAGTTCCTGATTAAATGAAAGAATTAAAAAACAAAAAAACCTAGATGAGATTCATTTTGCAAAGAGCAACTTAAAAACTTCCCTGAAATTCCTTCCGTGACAAAACTTTAATTTTCTATAAACGTCATATGGCATGCCAAGTAATATATACGGTCGTAAAATTGCGTGATTGAAGTAGTATCGCTTTATCACTTTAACTGATAGCAGCAAAGGACTTTTTATTTTATAGGATGAGCGGAGGAGCGATAAAATCAAAATACCTTGTGCAGAGGAGCTGCTTTCTTATCTGCATTGGATTCAGGTGTTTGAAAAAGGCGCTAAAAGGAAAGAGAGATAAATGAAACGCAATCCACCATCTCGAAATCTCCTCCACAAAGTACTTTTCCTGGAAGGAATTGCTTTCATTTTTTATTTTTAGCTAATGTAATGGAATTGAGACGTAATTAAAACAGAAATTCATTATACAAATGGAACAAATACAATTTGGATACTTTAATCCAATCTGGGACACCATAAAAGTCCAACCATATTTTATTTACAGCACTTAATATACGAATTAACAAACCATCCTGTAACAATATACAGCTACATTGTATTGGAAAATTGTAAGACTCTGGCTTAGACGAGTGCAAAAATTTTTGTATTGGGGAAATCACTATTTACACATCAGAACTGCAGGAATGGAACAATGAACAGGTAACACTTAGCATTAATATTACAGAAAAATGAAGTGACTGCCTATCTCAATATTTCCGCTGAAAGTAGGATATACGGAAAATTTAAATGGAATCTCTTCACCAGGTTTTACTGTGATTATATGACAGTCAAGTTTTAAGATGTAACGTATTTGCTCTTCATATCTGCCATAATGACAAGTCTGGTGAGTTGATTATTTCAGATTATTTTAGATCAAACTACATGCTTCAATTGATATTTGCCATAAAACTGCGTCTGCAAATAAATGCTGAAAGCAAAATACCTGTGGACGAATTTTTGATTTGATTTTGCCAACTGGAGTAGATTCTGATACAACATGAATCATCTACGGGAGGTCGAAGATATGTTAAGAGATCACAAAAGACACAGTACTATCTAATAGTAACAGTTCAGGGAGATAAAAGTTAAACAGGAAAGTTCATCAAATGCAGAAATGATTTACATGTTTTGAAGTTTATTACGGAGGGATCGCCTACCAGTTGTTGTTAACATCGAGAAATTGGTAGCCAGCTCGGTTACTTATGTGAGTTATTCCTATGTTAAAAACTTCTTATGGATAGGAAAGCTTTAGATTTAGAGCAGCACATACCTGGAACAACCTTAGCAGTGAGACAAAACAGTTGGCACAATTTTGCCTTTCAAGTCCAATGTATGAAAATGGGTTCTTATCATGATGACACTATGGCAACTTTTATATGTTTGCGTTACAATTATAATTTTCCCTTTGACTGATATATATTAAATGTTGACTCAATTTATTTATTTGCTTTTATACTGAGAAAGCAATGTAAATAGGTTTTGACGGGGTAGTTTGTAAATCAACTTTGCGTAGTAAACTTTAGCTTGTATGAATAATTTAAAATGAAATGAAATGAAATGTAGTTTCTCTTGTTGGTTTGAAGTTACACTGCGGCACAGCAATAGTAATGAATGCAAAGATGCATCAAATAACTTTCGAGTCATAGCGATTTGCTCTAGTTGAGAAAATAGAGTGCTATTAAAGACAATCTCTTCGGGTGCAGCAATTAGAGAACTGGTACTAGTTAAAGCATTTTCTTAACAACACGAAAAAGCGGCAACCTTTTTTACACATACTGACAGCTCTTTCGTCCGACACTCTCCTCAAAGTATAAAACGTCGGGTAACGACTGAAAGCAAGATCGTTCTTTCATTTAAGTGTTTTGAAATCAGTTTACAATAAGACTCAAAATCCAGTCTTGTGTAAACAAAAAGAGTTCATTTTTTCACTTGGACTCTTCAAGTAAACAATGGTGAATAGGTGCTAGTTGACAAATCATAGGGCCAAATAGATGCATTATTCATCATATGACGTGTACCCGCATCTGGCTATATATTTAATATTGGAATATCTTGATTAGCAGCATACATCAAACAATGTATATTCAAAGCTGTATTGCTGTATTAGAAATTACATTGAGACAGAGCAATAATCATTATGACATAACTAAACATATCAGGTGAGCTATCATTTCGGTATACTATAACGCTGTAGAGGATTTTCATATTTTATTGATGTGACAGATGAGCAGCATTTTGTTTCAAAGACAATATGGCAATCTACTACATAACGGATAACATTTGTGCATTAGTTTAAATATGCAGCATAAATTATCCAGAAGCATGGTAACACCTTCCCCAATGGTTATGTAACTACTCAATTAAAGGATTTTTTTGCATTCAAAAAAATAATACTGTAACTAACCATCTTTTTAGGTGTTCCATCAGATTGGTATTCTGTGACAATACATTGTCTGTTAAGAAATAATTCTGTTCTATATCATGAATGTAATACAACGTGTTAAACTATACATTAACTAACTCAAATCAAAATTATATCATTAAATATCGAAGCTACCAAACTTTGCCCAAGACCCTCAGCCATGGACTAGGATGGGTGGCAATTATCACCCCCGGACAAGAGGATACCAGCTTTTGCCACCTGTGAAAACGTCACTGCACTTCATTACTATTGCTCTCAGTTTACTCCTCCCCGTACACTGAGTTATCTACGTAATTGTGACACCATTAAGGCTAAAACACACAAGGCAATTAATTTAAAATAATCCGTTGAGACTGTCAAATCCTTTATAAGTCATCACCAAATTGTTCCTTGGGTCACAATAAACACTGAAGGTGATTGAAAGTGAACAGTATTGCGTACATTATGATTTTATTGTTTCTGTATTGTCTATATTTTCTTGAGTTCAAATTTTTAACAATTTGGCTTTAGGAAGGTTTCCAAATTTACAAGGAAATTTTTGTGATATGAAGGATATCATCTCACTAAGACTCGTGACCCATCAAAGTTTGAAATCATGTTCCTGAAATGGAATCTTGTAAGTTTTTTGCTAAATGTTTCCCTCAAGAAACACGAGCCACTACTAAAACATCAGCCTGGCTAGTGGCTTGCCTTGACCTTAGATATGAAAGGGCTACATTGCCAGCCAATTGTAATTGGAACATCGGCACATTTCTCTATAATCTCCAACTCCTCTATAATCTCCAACTCCTATTGATATTTCATGAGAGCAAGTAAAATCCACCCTTTCTTCCTCTTGCAGAAGGTTTGCTCAATAGAGATGACCTATAGCATTGCCCAAATGCACCATTTCCACTTGTCAGGTTTTTCATAGTTGCGTAAGATTACATTGCATACAAGTGGCGTTGGAAGCAATATAGCTAGTCAATGACATAAAGCATAGCAAGTATTCCAAGACTTTTGACAGATTATTTATTTAATCAACACAGAAAGACTATTTTCAAGGCGTTGCATCACTCATCAAACTGAGCTAAATGTAAACTGTAATATTCATTGGCGTATTCTCCACGTGTATACTTAGATTGTTTCTAAGGAAGCAAAATAAAGTAATACAACAATAGGAATGATAGCTATATGCTTTTATGCAAATCAAACATAATGAAGTACGTGGAATTTGTTACAATCGCATCTAGAATCAAATAAATAACTGAAAATCTCAGGTCCGGATGCCTTATCCGACCAAAATCCAAGTTAATAGCAGTCTGCCGGATTTCAAGCTTTTGGCTATTTAGCTAAGATTTGAAATGACACCTAATAAAAACTGATATATTTTCTGTTTTTCTTTTTCCCCTTATATTGTCTTCATCTGCACTTGTCTTATTTTCTTATTATTTTGATATTAATAGTTGAATTGTAAGTATAATCCATGATGGGAACCAGATGGCCTTATGTCTTTCCACGTCATGAATGGCACATGTAAATGGTATTTCTTTAAACTTAGGTGTTGTTCTTGTAGAAAACAATGCCAAATATATTTCGACCTCGCATTTTAAATCAAAGAGTAAAGTCTTGTACACTTGATGTAAGAGTGCCTTAAAGACAAGATGAAGAGTTACGACAAATTGTGTGCCAATGAAAAGAAGATGTCTATCACTAGATAACACTTCAAGTAAGTTAAAACGAAACTTTACCGACGATCATCTGGATTAACATCAATTTTGACCCAATCACCAACTCTCTACAAAATATCAAAACATTTCCATACAGAAATATAGCAGAAAATAACACAACTTCTTCGCTCGTACCAGTTTCATCCGTCTGATTTTCAATGTTACGCTTCAATTTCTCTATACATTGGACGGTTACAGTGAACTTCTTTAATTCGTTGAAGAATCCGTATCAGACGGACAAAACCGGTAGCAAATACAAATTGCTATATATTTTCTATGTATTCTTTCTGCCGTTGGATTAAGTAACAGATAAATGGATGATAGTAAATATAGATATATATATATATATATATATATATATATATATATATATATATTTATATGTATATATATATATATATATATTATATATATATATATATATATATATATATATATATATATATATATATATATATATATATATATATATATTTATATAAATATATTTACTATCATCCATTTATCTGTTACTTAATCCAACGGCAGAAAGAATACATAGAAAATATATAGCAATTTGTATTTGTATATATATATATATATATATATATATATATATATATATATATATATATATATATATATATATATATATATATATATATATATATATATATATATATATATATATATATCTATACATATATCTGTGTGTAATTAAAACATAGAGTAGACCCTAGATGTGTTGAAGGACTCTCTCTCTCTCTCTCTCTCTCTCTCTCTATATATATATATATATATATATATATATATATATATATATATATATATATATATATATATATATATATATATATATATATATATATATATATATATATATATATATATATATATATATATATATATATATATATATATATATATATATATATATATCTGTGTGTAATAAAACCATAGAGCAGACCCTAGATGTGTTGAAGGACTCACGATGAATGACCTTGAAACTTCATAGCTATTCTGTTGTGCCTGGATGGTGCAATTGATTAGCGCAGGATTCTTCCGATCTAAACATTGTGAGCTCGAATTTGCACTGGGGTCAAAATAGATTTTCTGATTGTGGAAGTCATGACACTCATGACGTAATATATATATTATATCTATCAGTATCTAGAATATATATATATATATATATATATATATATATATATATATATATATATATATATATATATATATATATATATATATATATATATATATATATATGTATAGTGATATATATGAATTTATGACTTGACAAGGAGAACATGAAGTACCCTTTCTTTGCCATTGTGTGGTGGTGTCTTCTGTTTATCATTAAGTGGTGTTGTCTCCTCTTTCTGAGTAATTGGTGGCTCATTGACTTTGACATCAACTGATGTCTGCTCTTGATCATTAGGTGAAAGTTTCTTTTCTGTATCATTGAATGGTGGTATATTGCCTTTGTCATTAATTGGTAGTGTGTTTGCTCTGCCATTTAGTTGTTGTCTCTTCCCGTTATCATTAGCTAGTAGCGTCTTTCCTTTACCATTACGATGTAGTATCTTCTCGTTATCAGTATGTGGTAGTGTCTTCCCTTTGTACTTAACTGGTGGCGGTATCTTGGCTCTATAATTAGGTGATACTGTCTTCTCTTTTTCATTAGATAGTGGTATCTTTTCTTTCTCAAAACTTCTTGGTACCTTGTTTTTGTGATCAAGGAATGATGTCTTGCCTTTTTCAAGTGGCAGTGTTTTTTCTTTCTCATTAGGTGGTGGCCACTTGTCATTATCATTAATTGGGTGTTCATTGGCTTTGTCGTTAAATTGCTGTTTATTCTTATCATCATTAGAAGGCAGTGTCTTCCGTTTCTCATTAGGAGATGGTGTTCCGTCTATGTGATTAATTTCTGGTACCTTATCTATATCAATAAGTGCTGCTTTCATCTTTTTACGGTTAAATTGTGGTGTTATTTCTCTAGAATTATATGTTAACTCCTCTTCTTTCTCGTTACTTTGTTGTGCCTTATCGTCATCACTAAGTGGTGGTGTCTCTTTTTTATCATTAGATGGTACATTCTCTTCTGTCTGATTAATTGGTGGTTCATTGGCATTATCAATAAGGGATGATGTCGGCTCGTTATCATTAGGAGGAAATCTCTCTTCTTTATCTTTAAGCAATGGTGTCGTTTCTTCATAATTAACTGATGGTATCTTCTCTTTGCCATTAAGTGATGGTGTCGTCTCGTCATCATTAATTGGCACTGTCATTTCCTCCTCATTAGGTTGTGATATCTCTTCTTCTTCATTAAGTGAAGGAGTACTCTATTAAAAGATCAATGATCTACTCAAAATCTCATTCCGAAATAATACCGTCATCATCTTCTTTGTCACCATTACTTAACTTAAATTAAGCTATATTCTGAATGTGAAGTAACTGAATTACTTCTAAAGGTAGGTCTATGTTGAGGCTTTGCTTTTGTTATTAATGCATGCCTTATATTTCTGGGAGAAAATATGTAATAAGGAGATTGGAGATGGTCTAAAAGTCTCTGTTATGATAACTTGGGCTCTTGCCAAATGCAAACTTAAAATAGTCAGAATACAGCCTGTTGCTATGAACTATGTAACAAGATTGTAAAAAGATACAAGCAATTGCAATTTCCATGAACCTAATGTATAGCTCAGCAACGAAATTCAAATGAAATACCTTATGAGGGTTGTAGGTGCTGCAAATTTCTTTAACTGGAGATCCAAAAGGAATCAATTAAATTACTCTATCACAATGATGGTACTTGATCAGTATATATCATCAAAGCCATGCGAAACAGAAGTATAACCTAAGCTTCCGCAAGAATAGTATTGAACTTATTTCAAGTACAGGAAACATAGCTCTAGCATCGTTTGATAACTAGACTGCAATAGCGACTGAATCTATCAGAGCCATAAGTGTACTGAATTGAAATGTGGGATTGGGATTCTTAGCAAGATGTATAAAAATGTCTCAACTACATTCTGTATTCCAAGACTTTACTAATAGCCTCTCCAGTATCTAGCTTTTAGCACAAATAAATTATACAGGTTGCATTTTAGATTAGAATATTAACGTTGTTCTTCAACAAACCCAAGCTGAACCTTTTTACTATGATATGTGTACATAAGGCACAATTCATTCATCAAAAATACTTTTGAAATGCAGCCTGCCAAGTTATTTGCTGTCTGCAAGACGCAACTGGAATATTCTCATCTGGCTGCAAGCAATGTTATGATAGTTTTTAATAAAATTGTCTCTCAACGATAAGATGTTTTTAAGGTCAACTTGAGATGTGATTCAATAATTTCAGATAAAGTTACTTTGAAGATGTGGCTGTTTCACTCGCAAATGCGTATGAGCTTGTTGTAAACAAATCAACTACATACGAAAAATGCTTGGAAACGCCTTGAAGATCGGAGAGACAAACAAATATTGGTTTAAAAAATTAAACCAGTGATTATAGAATTCCTGTCTCGAACTATAGTAACCTAACTTTGATTCACGTTTAAAGATAATGATGGAAATATGATTATAGCTACAAGTTGGTAAGTTTGAAAATTTGAAAACATCATCATAATGTGGTTGTTGAGGATACCTTGATCAGAGAGCATGTCCAGAAAGGCATCAAAATATCAATGAAATTTTTTGCCAGACACACCCATAGTCGTAGTAATAGAAGCTCATATCTTACCTTCAAAGATGACTTAATAATTCATATAATGGTATGACAAGTTTTCAAGCGAATGATGTACGAAGCCTACTGATATGATGAAAAATAGCTTTTCGCTGATGCCAAACTTATGCCAAAACACTATTGTAGTGTCTATATGAAAGAGAGGGTGCTTGAATATACAAAGCTTACTGTGGATGCCTGGCAATAGATGCGAGCACCATGGCAAAATGCAACAACTAAGAGGTGGAATTACATATATGATCTATTAAGCATAGATTAAAGGAGTGTTTGACTAAATTATTAGAAACGTACCTTTGCAAAAAGCATCATGCAGAAATTGAGAAGTGATTATGACTGGGACTGTGTTCACCTCAGTCTCCAAACAGCGAACTGTCAGTGGATAGTCTGGAAAATAGAATACAGAAAATAAACATGATGATGTGTACTCTATAAATAGCCTGTTAAATTGACATATTTCCTGGTTTGAAGATGTACTAAAGGACAAACGCACATGAATGATATTGCCAAAGCTGATTCATATGACCACATAAGTGAAATTTATTGTAGTAATGAATGAAAGTCAACTCACATAATTTTGATGTAGTGGCAATCAACCTTCGGTACGATTCTGTTGTAAACAAATAAAGATAGCATATACCACTATGGCCGTTATCTACATCAGATACAAGTAAATGAGCCACGGAAATCTAAAGGTTATAGCAAAAGAGTTCGGAAAGCTTTATGTTACAGTGCCAGAAGAAAGACAATGGAAGCACAAGCTATTTTATCGAATATGAGCTTCAAAGTTTGACTCAACAGCTCAACAGCTCAACCTGCACATTCAGATGTAATCAGTTCGAGTCCCCCTGAGATCAATTACTTTCTCTTCATTATACACAAAATTTCTTTGAAATAATGATCTTCATAGG